>JAYMFT010109676.1:0-13545 GCA_038088735.1 Panulirus argus | reverse complement strand
GGGTCCCTTAATAGAATAATGAAGGGTAGAGATGTAAGTATGGAAGTGAAGAGAGGATTAAGGGACAGCATAGTCCTGCCAACCTTGACCTATGCAGCCGAAACATGGACATGGAACAAGGCACAGTGGTCAAGAATCCAGGCTGTGGAAATGAGCTATTTGAGAAAAGCATGTGGTGTGACTGAATTGAATGAAGAAAGAAATGAAAAGGTGTATGAGAAATGTGGTATGGCAAGAAATGGAAAGGGAATGAATTGTGGGGTGGTAGAGTGGGTGAATTTTAATACTCTGAGGTGATCTGGGCATGTGGAAAGAATGCAAGAGTGGGAGTTTACAAGGAGAGTGTATGATAGTACAGTTACAGGGGTTGGTGTGAGTGGAAGACCACTTGTGACATGGGCAAATAGGTTAGAGTAATACTGGAGGGAGAGAAACAGAGGAAGAATGTGTGAAGTGTATGTGAGAGAGGTATGTAAGGACAGGGATAAGTGGAGACTCTTTTGCAGTGGCCACCCCTTGATGGGTGTGCCCAGAGGGAACGGGTGTGATATATAGATAGATAGATAGAGAGTTTGGGTGTATGAGGATAAGAAAAAGTTTTACAAGAAGGTTAATATTATGAAAAGAAGAGAACAAATGGGAACATTGATGAAGGGGGCAAATTGGAGAAGTGGTAACAGGCAGGGAGGAGATGAAGTGAGTACTTTGAAGGAATGTTGAATATTTTTGATGATAGGGTAACAGATATAGGGTGTTTGGGTTAGGGAGGCATGGTAAGTGAGAGAGTCTTGGCAAATGGTTTGATGAAAAGAGAATACATGGTAAAAATCTTGTATTAAATGAAATGTGGCAAGGAAGTTATATGTTTATGTTACACTTTCGTCCAATTCCAACAAATAGTAAATGAACAGGAGATGCCTTTGGCATCCCGACTTCATTTTCTAATGTTCCTTTTGTTTTATTGAATTCGTACGTTCAAATATAATCCAAGTAGTTTCAGAATACAGACGCGCGGTTTCTTCATGGTAGAATTTAACTAAATTGGTATGACAGGATTTTTTCATCAAGTGAAGTATTGATAAAACGTGGGATTTTTGGTGTAGCACCTCCATCTCCAACAGTTGTGTTGTAATGTGGGCAGGACTTGGAGGGAAACTGTGGGAGAAAAACAGAAAATGAATCGCTGACGAGAGAAAGAGCGGGGCGGGCGCGTTCTGAGGCTGCATGCGCCATGTCTGTATGGAGTTGTTTTTGTCGTTCCAAGGAATTTAAAAATAGGAGAATTTTCCTTTCTTTCTCACTCAGAAAATGAATCATTTACTGTGAAATTAATCGTCATCGTTAGGGTTAGGAGGGAGAAGAATGAGCGGTTCGGTAACATAATGTAAATGACTAGTAAGCCTAAAAAATATGATTTTGAGGCTAAGATGTTTCGTGGGTTGCACTGCCGATGAATTTCGACTTGTTATCGAAACATGTATTTATACGTGTGTAGTGCACTGACATGAACTGTCATTGGCTTGGTGTGGAAGGGAAAGAGTGGAGACGTTTACAAGCTTATAGGGATGTGTTACTGTGTGGCAAGACGATTTCCTGCTGAATATACAGCAACACGTAAAGCCAACCAAGAGATCTGCAGAATTTCATCGTTACGACGCAAAACGATATTCATTAACGGATCCATAAATCATGTAGGAAAATAGGCATTTCTAGACTTTACAAGTTTTTTCTTTTGTGTTATTAGAGCTTTACTGGGTTTGTATAAGGACATAGGTACGTAATACATTAATGGAGAACATAGAGAATCCTCGCCTGAGTCGCCACTTTTGGCCTGAGGTGCCACTGCTGGCCGGCCTCCTCTTTTATATGCTAGAAATGATCGAAAATTTTAGTAATGCATTATTCACAGTTTTAACAGTTCATTTAAAATGTTTTTTATGCCACAGTCTTCCTTCAAAGGCTAGACCACTCTACGAAAACCTTAAATCCCAAATTTTATATCAACCACACCCAAGTCGCACACTCATCATGAATTTGTATGCAAGCCATTGGCCATTTTCGATAAATCTATTTGTCAAAAGTGCATATATTTGTTGTGAAATGTTACCACTAAAACATGAGAATAGGGAGCATTGGCCAGGCCGGGGACGGTGCCGACGGACAACAAGGAAGCGCGTTTGCAGGGCTGAGGGGCCGGGCACCAGTCTTCCTGCAAGATCAGGTGCCCACTCCAAGGACGGGGCTGAGGGGCCAGGGGGGCCAGTCTTCCTGCAAGATCAGGTGCCCACTCCAAGGACGGGGCTGGTGGCAAGGACGAGGAGAGGCCAGTGTAAGAGCATTGCAGAGACTAAGGCTGAGTGCCAGTTGTGAGAACGTGCCCATTGCATTGCTGAGTGCAAAGGATTGGCGTAATATAACCGTTTTTTCTATTATATTCATGCAATTTGGAACTTATCTAACTAGGATATGACCGACTCTGATACTGGACAAGCTACTGATCCTGTTCTTGTTGGCACCAAATGACAAAGAAGTTATACAACTTATCTGAAGTGACTGTGGCCAGCACCGTTACATTAAGAAACAGATTAATAGGAACAAAGTCTCATAATCTATTTTATTTCTAGACTTATGAAATCTTACAGTTGGATACCTCAATGTAAAAGGAAATTAGCCATCACAAGACCTCTATGACATTTGGGCAAGCAAGTTATCTTTCTTTTTTTAATCAAAAGTTTTTTCTTTTGTACTTGTTTGCCATTTCCAGCATTAGTGAGGTGATTCCAGGAAAAAAAAATGTAAAAAAAAGGCCTCATTCACTCAAATCCATTCTTCGATTGCCATGTGTAATGCACCAAAACCACATCCCCCTACCCACAAACAGGCCCCACAGACCTTTCTCTTGTTACCCTGGACTATTTTATGTGCCCTAAGTTTTTCCATTTATAGCACATCACCCCAGTTTGCTCTGTTTCATGCACACCTCTCACCCATCTGCATCTTCAGGCTCCAAGCATTCAAAATCTTAATCCATCCTTTCATCTCCAGTTCAGTCTATGGCATTTCATTGTCCCCTCTGCTTCTAATACATGTATCTTTTGTCAGCCTCTCCTCACTCATTCTTTCCACTCACTCATTCTTTCCATATGTCCAAACATTTTTGTAACCTTCATAATTTCTCTTAGCCATGCTTTTCTTATTACCACACCCATCAGTACTTTCTCAATCCTCCTCCTCACACTGCATATTGTACTTAGACTTTCCATTTCCAACACATTCACCCTTTTCTGTACATTCTCATCTATAGGTCATGCCTTTTAATTACCCATTTGTAATTACTAATTTGTACTGTATGTGGAGGGAGTTTTACACTTGTGGGGACCCATCTCCTGACCACTCTCTACTATCATACATCCTGTTGAATTTATATATGCTGTCTGCATTAACCATGTCCTTATTCAGTCTGTTCCGTTCATCCACCACTTTTATACCATAAAAATATTTCCAACTTTCTTACGTAATTTCATATGTCCTTTTGTTGCCAAACCCCTACATCTCTTAAAGTACTGTTCACTATTTACTTTATTGATCTCTTTTAAATACTCAAACAAACATTGTGATCAGATCACTCCTCAGTTTTCTTTCTTCCAAAGCAGGTAAACTTACAGCCTTCAGCCTTTTCCTGTTGCTTAGCTCTCTTAATTCTGGTACCATCTCTGTTGCCCTCTGTGGATCTTCTCTTTGAGTTCTTTGTGCTTTTTTTTAGGTGCAGTGACCAAACCTG
This sequence comes from Panulirus argus, assembly GCA_038088735.1. Taxonomy (NCBI): domain Eukaryota; kingdom Metazoa; phylum Arthropoda; class Malacostraca; order Decapoda; family Palinuridae; genus Panulirus; species Panulirus argus. The sequence goes on along the minus strand of JAYMFT010109676.1, from coordinate 9,764 downwards.
AGAAGCTTATTCTAGTTTTGGGCTCATGTAGGATATGAATAGCTTGCTAAATATTACTGTATCCATATACTTGAAAGCTATTTTGTATTTGTCTGCAGACAGTTTGTCTCCTTACATATTCTCCTATTATGGGACTGTGGTGACAGGATAGGGATGGTGTCTACTCCCAAGTCACTCTTATACACAGAATGCAGAAACTTATTTCCTGCTAGGTAAGAATCACATTGAGGCTGTCTTTGTCTTTGTTGCATTCTCATTACTTTACATTTCCTTCAGTTGAATTTCATCACCCACATATCAAACTGACTTTAGAGTTTATTTAGGTCCCCTGTAAAGCTGATGTAATCTTCCTTGCTTTCACTTCCCTCTTGATCTTTGGATCATCTGCAAACATATCCAGGTAGGATTTCAGTTCCTTCAGGCAAGTCATTAATGTAGATCAAGAAGAATAGTGGCATCAGACTCAAACCCTGTGGCACTCGGCTGGTCACCTCAACTCATTTGGAAAAAATCCACTGACGTGTCCATTTTTCCTTCCCACTAAGATAATCTTCAGTCCAACATAGGAGTTGACCCCCTTATTTCAGCTTGGTGATACTGCTTTTTTATCAGCCACTTATTTGCTACAGTTTCAAATGCCTTCTTGCAGTCCTGATACAGACAGTCCACCCAGCCTTTCCCTTTGTCCAGGACTGAGCTTACTTTCATAAAACTCTATAAGGTTAATTACACATGAACTCCTTTCCTTAAAACCATGCTTTCTCTCACTTAGGAAATTTCTCCTCTACAGAAGGTCATCCACTTGCTTTCTGATAATCTTTATCAAAGCCTTATGCACCACTGTTGGTAGTGAGACTGGTCCGTTCCTGGTCTCCTTTTTTATACATAGGTATGATATTTACCCTTTTCCATTCCCTTGGTACTGTACCTCTCTCTAGTGACATCTTGTGGTCTATCAAGCTGATCTATGTGCCTTTTTAGCACACATGATAAAATTTTATCAGGACTATGAGCCTTGTGTAGGCCAAGTCCCTTTAGTATTGTGTTAATAATATCTTTTTTAGATGTCTCAGTGATTTCCAAAACCTCCTCCCCATTCCATTTCACTAGTGTTGGGGCTATTGTGTTTTCAATATTGAAAACACTTTTGAACATGCTCTTCAGTTCCTCACATATCTTTACATCATCCCTACTTTTCCCTCAGAGTTCCTTAGAATGATATGCTACTCCTTAACTGACAACTAGCTCTTGATGAATTTATGGAATAGTTTTGGATTTTCAACTAGCCTGTCCACAATGTTCTTTTCAAAGTTTCTTTGTTCCTTTTATTATCCTATACTCATTCTATGCTCTCGTATTCTTTGCAAATGCTAGGTGGCAAGAGTGCAGTTTATATCTTCACCACTGCACATCTCAAAGGTTCTTTGTTTTATGACAACTTTTATTAAACCATTTCTTCCTCTTTCTTACCATTCCCTTTGTATTTGAGGCTTGCCCCTACTCCCTCACTGAAGTTTTCATAGAACCTCTCAGTATGACACTCTGGTTCCTGACCACTGAATTTCATTTTTCTGGTGTACATTACAATAGAAATTATTGAGGTTTGTGTAGTTTCCACATTTATATCTCCTCTTTACTTTCTTAGTGACCTTTTGCTTTTTTTGATGCCCTATTTTATTACATTCAAACTTGAACATTACTTGATTATTTCTTCCAACTGGTGTATTATAAACAATATTCCCAATAGCCATGCTAGTATGAGCAAGGTTAAGGAGTATTGATAATGATGTATCAGTCCCACTAATCCTAGTGTGCTCCTTGACATGGTGGTACAAGAAATTTTTCTGCTTAAACTCCCAAAACTTGTCTCTGTAACCTTCCAATACCATGAGAATCCAAATTTCTCCAGTCTTATCTCTTTATAATTTAAGTGCCCCACTATATCAGTACTTTAGCATCTCTAAGAATTGCCTTTTACTGCTTCATGTACCATCCTCATTGTTTCTTCAGTGTTATCAATTTGAGAGCCCCGCTGCCTTTGGGAAACACTGCACTGGAGTGGCCTGTCATGGGTGAGACTCAAAAGGCTAAGAAGCAGCACTGGAGTCTTCCAGTTATACTTGGGAGTAAAAGGGACAAGCGATTGAGGATGATGGCTCTGAATGTAAATGGGATGACTGGTGAGAGTGAAAGGAGGGAGCTTGTGGAGAAATTTTAAAGTTATAGCTTGGATGTGTTGGGGTTTAGGGAAACCTATATCTATGGGCAGGGTGTATGGAGTGAAAATGGAAATGATGACTGCAAGTTGTGGGAGGGCATGGAAGGAGGAGTGGTATGGATGGGAATGAATGAAAATTATCAGGGAAGAAGGAAAGAAGAATGCATAATTGTGCGATCATTGAAAGCGTGTTACAGAGCATGGATGGAATGAATCAAGAATAGCCTTGGTGAAACAAAAGCTTGGAATTGTGAAGTATGCATGAGCATGTGTTTCTGCACCTGTGAAAATGAAGACTGTGCAAGGTAAGGATGAAATGAAGTGTTTCTTGAGAAATTTAAATGATGGTATAAATGGTTTTGAGAAGGAGGGAAAGGTGGTTGTAATGCATGATATGAATGCAAAGGTGGGATGTGATGCAACTGGCAAGATAGTTGGTATATGGATGAGTGCCTGAAGGAAATGAGAATGGAAGTCATCTTGTGGACATCTGTGTTGAGAGGGGTTTATTCCTTGTAAACAACTTTTTTCACCACAAGATGATCCACTGGTATACATTGGATGAAAAATGATGGAAGAGAAGAACAAGACGGCTTGATTGACTCTGTGGCAGCGGATGAAATGCTGTGCTAGGTGCTTGAGTTGTGAAAGGATGTTTTGGAGACTAACTATTTTGCTGTTCTTTTTGGGATAAGGATCAAGAAGTGGAGGTACGGTGTTAGGAAGAATGGAAAGGTATAAGTGTTGGTAAGCAAGATGATAGATATGAAAGAATGCAAGGAGTATGAAAGAAGGGTTGCCAGAAGTTTAGATGGAAGTGCAGTAAATGTAGGGATTTAGTCTTGTGTGAATGAGATGTTTAAAATGTGTAGAGAAAGACTGTTAAAGTTTATAGAATTAGTAGTTGGATACAAGGTTGTGAGATGCAAGAATAAAAAGGGGAATGCATGTGGACAGATGAGATTAGGAATGCTGTGGAAGAGAAGAAAAAGAATATAGTAGATTGCTTGAAAGGAATGTACCTGTGGATGTTCAGCAAAGGAGGGAAGAATATAAGATGTGTAAGTGAATGTTAGGAAGTTGATAGAAAAAAGCAAAGAATGTGTAGATTAAGATTTTGTAAAAAAAGTTGAGTGAAAAGCTTAAGGAAGATAATAAAGTTTAGTGGAAGGAGGTGAAAAAGGAAAGAGGTGGGTGTAAGAATGGAAATGTTAATGTGAGAAGTAAGGAGGGGGGAGTTGCTAAATGAAAAGGAGGAAGTGAAAGGAAGGTGGAAAGAGTATTTTGAAGAACTGATGAATGTGGGAGAAGGGGAGGCAGCAGTTGTTACTTGCAGTGGTTATTAAGGATGAAAGGAAAAGAATACAAGTGCATGGGCCTATAGCAAGAAGGAAGGTAAAAAGGGCGATAATGAGGTTGAACTTATAAAAAGCACCTGGAGTGGATGGGATTATAGCTGAAATGTTGAAGATGGATGAGAAAGTTTGATAGAGTGGATGCAATTGATATGTAATTTAGTAAGGAAACAGAAGGTTGATCTTGAGAATTGGGTGAAAGCTATTATTGTTCCTTTCTTTAAAGGAAAATGTTCTAAGGATGTATGGAGCAGTTATAAGGGAATAAGCCTGTTCACTATACCAGGAAAAGTGTATGCAAGAGTTTTGATGAGTGATGAAGTGACTGAATGCAGAATAAATGAGGAGCAAAGGGGTTATATGAAAGGTAAGGGATGTGTGGATCAGAATTTTGTGGTGAAAGTTACTCAGAAAAAGTATCTAGTGAAAGATAAGAAGCTATATGAAGCTTTTATGGATGTGGAGAAAGTGCATGACAGAGTCAAGTGGAATAGTTTATGGGATGCGTTAAGGATATATAGGGAAGGAGTTGCAGATGTATGTGTAAGAGTGGATGGACAATTGAGCAAAAGCTTCTGTACATATGTGGATGTATGGCAGGGCTGTGGGATGTAACTTTGGCTTTTTGACATATATTTTGATGGAGTGGTGAGAGAGATGAAAGCAATACTAGGGAAAAGGGGTGCAGAGTTGAAGTGTGGTGGTAAGGTATGATGACTAATGATGAGCCTGTTTGCGGATTATAATGTGTTGCTTACTGAGAATGAATAGGGGTTGCAGAAGATTAAGTGTCTTCCACAATGTGTATAAGCGTAGGTGGTTGAAGGTAAACATGAGTAAAAGTAAAGTAATGGTGTTTGAAAGTAAAGAAAGGGAAAGTTTGGAAGAAAGCGTATTAAACAGTGTTTTAGTTGGGGGGGGGGACTGGATGAGGGGAATTTAAATACCTAAAAGCCATCTTGTGTAATTTTAGTGGTATGGAAGGAGAGATAAGGGAGAGAGCTGTACATGAATGAAGGGTTGCTGAGTCCTGTAATAGAATAATTAAGGGTAAAGGTGTAAGTATGGAAATGAGGAAAAGATTAAAGGACAGCATAGTTTTCCCGACCCTGACATATGCAGCCAGAACATGGATATAGAATGAGTTATTTTTAGGTTTTTCCTTTCACGATTTGTAAATTCTTATTGTAATAAATGTCATGTTAATCCTCACTTGTAATACATTTCCTACATTTAAGGAGTTGAAACCCCTATCCCCTGTAGACTCCTTGTTAAAATCCACTCCAAGACTGTTTATAACTTCTCTCCCTTCATGTGCATTTTTTTTCTTTTTTGATTGTGGCAATGTGCATTGTTCTCAGATAAATTTAGTCTGTCTCATTTATTTGAATTGAGGTACATCTCCTGTAGTGTAGTTCCTACCACAAGTACATTTTTTAAACCCTATATTTATAGACATACCCTCAGAAGTTTATTATTTCTTGCACTTACGCCCCTACCATGTGTAGAACTCATCATTTCTCTCAACATATTAAACCTACTGTTTTTCACACACATAGTATAAAAATATCTCATGTCATATTGTTTTCTGTAAAATGTACAAGACCTTTACATGAGAGTCTAGCTGTCATGTAATTCTGGATTTCCCATTCTCCTTTTTGGTAAAAGACTGAACAAAATGCCTATAACTTGTGCCCTTGCCTAAGAAAGTGAGCCTGCCCCTAGCTTGCTTTTACATTATCACTGTACTGGGTTTTGGTTATGTCTTTTCAGTGTGGCAGAATGTCAGTTGCAGCCAAGTTAACACTGGGAGTAGCATGTTGTGCAACTCTAGGCATTGTCAGTTATGTTCATCTTAAGCAAAATATTGACAGGTAAGTTCATATTGTATTTTCCAGAGATTTTTTCATTATGGGAAGCACTTCTGGAAGAGGACAATATAATGTAACTTTTGATGATTATATATAGGCTTTTTGCCCCTCATTATAGAACTTGGTAACATCATTTATGTGATTATCAAAGTAAAAAAGTAGAAATCGTAAGCAAATATTTTAACTTCATTGTTATAGCTTCCAGACAGACATGTATGGAAGGCTTTAGTGAGCACATTTAATGGAAGATTCTGCATGTACTACTTAGCTGTAGATAGGGAAATAGCATATTCTTCTTAAAAAAAAAAAAATCATGCCCAAGATCGAAAGATTTGTTAAGTGATATGTGAGCACAGGTTATTGGAACTATTTGTAACCTTTTAATCATCAGTATTGGCTCTTGTAATTACCTACTTATTCTATACAGGGATTTTTTTTTTTTTTTTTTTACACACACATGGCCCCATCTTCTGAACACTCCCTTCTATCTTACATCCTCTTGAATTTATGTATGCTGTCTGAAGTAATCGTTTCCTTAATCAGTCTCTCCCCTTCAGCCATCTTTCATACTGTAAAAAGTATTAATAAACATCCATATTTACAAGTTTCTTAATTAATTTCATGTTATGTCCTCTGGTTGCTCTGTCCATATATCTCTCAAGGTATTGTCCACTGTCCACTTTATTGATCTCTTTTAAACACTTTAATGTTTTGATCAGGTCACTCCTCTAAGGCGGGTAAATTTAAAGTCTCTAGCCTTTCCCTGTTGCTTAGCTCTCTTAATTTTGGTATTATTTTTGTTGCCCTCCTCTGTACCTTCTCTTTGAGTTCTTTGTGCTTCTTTAGGTGTGGTGACCAAACTTGAGAGGAATATTTCAGTTTTGGCCTTATGTAGGATATGAATAGGTAGCTAAATATTTTTTTTCTGCATACTTGAAAGCAATTCTGATATTTGCCCGCAGACAGTTTGTCTCCTAAGCTATTCTACTAACATGGGACTCTGGTGACAGAGTAGGGTTGATTACTCACAAGTCTCTCTCACATACAGAATCCTGAAGCTTCATTCCTTCTGTGTAATAATCATACCGAGGCCATCTTTTGCTTTGTCCTATCCTTATTATTTTACCATTTGCTCGGGTTAAATTCCATCAACCTTGTTTCAGACCAACTTTGGAGTCTGTCTGGGTTGCCTTTTAAGCTGATGCAATGTTCCTCATTTTACTCTTCCTTCATAGCCTTTGGAGCATCTGTAAACAGATTCAGGTAGTATTTTATACTTTCAGGCAAGTCATTATTATAGATCAAGAAGCATAACGGCCCCAAAACTGAACCCTGTGGCACTCTGTTGCATCTTCAGCGCTTTTAGAATAGGCTTCTTTGACATGCATCCTTTTTTCTCTTCCACTAAGTTAATCATCTGTCCATTGAAAGAGCTGTCCCCTTATTCCTGCTTGGCAATCCAGCTTCTTAATCTGCCTCCTATGTAATTCAGTGTCAAATGCCTTCTGACAGTCCATATACAGACAGCCCAGCCAGCCTTCCCTTTTGTCAAGGACTGGTCTTACTCTCTTCTAAAACTTTTTAGAGGGGTTCTTCTCTATGTACCAAATTTTATTCTTATGAAAGGGTAGTTTACCATTAACATATACCTAAAAAGTTATAATATTACCTTTTATTACATTGTACACACAAAAAATGTAGCATGATGGGTAAGAGTGCTTTTTTGTCTTATACATGGAGGATATTATAGGTTTATTTAGGTTTCCAGTCTCCCCTTACTTCATACACTGGCACAAGAGTGGTGGACAAAGCATGAAAAAATATTTAGAAATATTACACTGTACACATTAAAGACAGGTGTGAGGGGCACTGGATGTGTGTAAGAAGGATATTGGAAGTGTTTTATCGTAGGAAATATTGTAGCTTATTACCTGGAATCCGTTATCAGAGACCTCCATGATTCCAGGATTACAGAAAAAGAGCCTTAGGTGCAGTTTGTACTTAATTCCTTCCACATGAAGAAAGGTCAAGCCATGTGTGGTGGGAGTGGCCTTCCTTCTAAATATACTCTCAGAGCCACTTCTCATTTCCTCTTTTGTTCTTCACTTTCTGCACTAACTGATATATATCATAAGCATTTCTGCTCATCACTTGGGTGAGTTAGCAATCCACATATTTCTGTAGGGTTACTCTGCATGCATGACTTGTAAGTTGACAGTTGGTACAACTATAATGGTGGTTGTATGGGTTTAGCAGAGCAGAATTTTTTCTGCACCTTCTTGGCAATGGAAGGGACCTCAATAGGCTTCTAATGGTATGATAAGTTAGTTGGATATCTGAACAGAGGTGGGTAAAGTTACTGGCATTTGATAGCGGAAAACCTCCTCTGCTTCATTGTTAGTTGAGATAAAAGCAGTTTTAGGGTTAAATATCATCAGAATTATGTTGAGGCCATTTTGATTTATCAATCATCAGTAATTTTTGTCATTATATGCATTAGTTATACTTATCCCTAAGTGATTTTTGTCATCATTTCCATCAGTTATACTTACATGATGCATCTTATTATTGGAAAATGATCAAAAATTATTTCATTGTAATTAAAAGAAAATATTCTCTCCATCATTCTGTTGTCGTTACTACATTCCATTTTTATGTAAAACATCAGGTACATACATACATACAGCCTCTGAAATTACTTGTACACACCAGTAACCCACACCCAGTTTGTTAGAGGGACATGGCCTTCTTCTTGTATATATGTGCTTCTTGCTGTTTCACTTTGCATACTGTGATGATTCATCAAGTAAGACCAGTGTCTTCAGTCATGCCACCTCTGCACATAAAATGTTTCTATAACATCCAGTCACCAATCATTTCCACCACCATATTCTTTTGAAATGCCTCATTCTCTAATAAACTTAACTTTCTCTTCACTCTGTGGCCTACCTCTACTTGTACCTTCAACTGTATTGATGTATATATGTCTTTAACTAACCTACATTATTATTTTTTTTTTTAACTTGATTGGGGCATGTTTTGTATATGCTGTGTTAAGCACTTTGAAAAAACTATCATCCAGAGATAGGTCTTTCTGGTCTTTAGCTAAGGGCATTACTAACAACTTCCGTCGCTCTACCTTTCCTTCACTTTTCCAATCTGACAAAGCAGTTGTCCTTGGTACACATTTCTCCTCTAACTTTGCCTTGGGTGACTTTAACATTCACTCCTACTAATCCTGTGCCCTTCCCCATGATCTGATGGCATCCATCCTGTGTATTGAAAGAGTGTGCCTCCGAACCTGCACCTGTCGTTGCTCGTCTATTCCGTTTTTGTTTAAAGACCAGAACTTCCCTTCTTCTTGGAAGCATGCAATGGTAAATCCCATCCCTAAGAAGGATGACTGATCTAACCCCTCTAACTATTTTTCTGTTGCCTTGACAAAAGCCATTTTCAAAGTCATTGAGTCCCTCCTTAACTCTCACATCCTCAGGTATCTTGAATCTCAGTCTTCTCTCTGATCACCAGTGTGGCTTCTGTAAGGCAGGATCCACTGCTGATATTCTTACTAATGGTTGGCAAGGTACAAGCCGTATGGGAAATGGAAGGTTATGGGGAGTGACCTTTAACCCTGAGTCCTATCATGAACACTTCAGGGTTAAGAATAAGCATGTTCTTCATAAGTTCTTTGCCAGTCACAGGGGTTGCATTCTGGAAGACCCTGTGTTTAGCAGAACTGTTGGGAAGGTACACAACAATGGTTAGGGGAAGTGCCTCTTGAAAAGCATACCTTAAGTCATATATTGAGCTCCTCAGGGTTAAAAATAAGCTTGTCACATTTCATTACAACTTGCTTATTTCATAAAAGTACAGTATTTCTTGGTACACCTATGTGTTATTTATATATTATGCATACATACTTAAGATATCATTTACACTGGCTGAACTTCATTTAAAAATAATAAAGAAAATATTATTTTCATAAAAAAATCTAAACACTACTTCTTTAGAACTTGCCTATTTATCCTAAGTGTTATTGAGATAGTGGGTGTGTTTTTTTTTATCTGACATACATGCACGCTTCATGAGGACCTGTAGGTGACCGAGTTAGGTGATATTTTTCCAGCTGTGGCTAGCAGCATTACCAGACTTCCTGGTAGGTGTTCCCTAGTAGCAGTTAGTTCAGACAACAGTGGGATCTATTAATGCATGTATTGACATGCACAACTTTTGCTTACACTCACATTTATTGACATGCCTGCATTTTTTTTTTTTTTTTTTTTTAATGTGTGTGTGCGTGTGTGTGTGTGTGTGTGTGTG
>JAYMFT010109654.1:0-13546 GCA_038088735.1 Panulirus argus | reverse complement strand
ATATATATATATATATATATATATATATATGGCCGTGTCTGTTTACGTATATCTAATGAGTGGATATGTATGTATACGTGTGTGTGTGTGTATTTGTGTGTGTTACACAATGTAATGTCAACTAGGTGTGCCAGGGAAAACATTTCGGGCGACGCTGATAATAACTCACGGGTTTTTACTATGCTAATGGAGGAAAGGGGCAACACAAAGGCATATAACCAACCCTTCTCCAACAGTGAGGGAGAGGGGATACAAAAGACACACTTCCTTCTCCAACTGTGAGGGTGTGGGAATACAAAGACTTGAACACAACCTTCTCCAGCAGTGAGGAAGCTGGGAAACAAAGACACACACACATACACACACACACACACACACACCCTTCTCCAACAGTGAGAGAGCAGGAATACAATGACACACAACCGTCTCCAACAGTAAGAGAGTGGGAATACAAAGGCCGTTGAAGGAGGAAGATACAAAGTCATGCAGCTGTCTCCAGCAGTGATGGAGAAAGATACAAAGCCTCACACAGCCATCACCAAAGGTGAGGGAGGAAGATACAAAGAGACATGCATCCTTCTTCAACAGTGAGGGAGGAAGACACGCATCCTTCTCCAACGGTGAGGAAGGAAGACACAAAGACACACATCCTTCTCCAACAAAATCAGAGAGAGAAGGCGGCAGGGCTGCGCCCCCCTCCCCCCAGGCCTCAGCTGTCACGAGTTCTGCAGACCTGTCTCTCCCAGCAGGGCTTGGCTGACAGGGGCAGGGACGGCGCTGGGAGGGGAGAGGGACGGCGATGGGAGGGATGAGGGACAGTGCTAGGAGGGGAGAGGAACAGTGCTGGGAGAGGAGAGGAACGGCGCTGGTAGGGAAGAAGGTCGGCGCTGGGAGGGGAGATGGACGGCGCTGGGAGGGTGGTAGCACTGGGAGGGATGAGGGACGGCGCTGGGACGGGAGAGAGACGGCACTGTGAGGGGACAAGGACGGTGCTGGGAATAGCATGGAAGGGGACAGAGGTAGTAAACGTTTAGGTAAGGTTGGGAATCACAGTACGAGTCGGGTTGGGGTGAGGGAGCTGGGATAGTGAAGATAGCAGCGGGTCGAAGGTAAGGCTGGTGGGTAGGGCTGTTGAGCGGGTTATTTCTGGCTTTTGATCTTCTCTCTAATGCGAGGAAAATGGCCTGTGATAAGCTGTCAAAATTATTTAGTGTTTTGGAAACTTGCGTTGAGTCTGCCGCAGCCCCTGGGGTATCTAGAGAAAACTATTGCAGATCTCCTGAGTCTGTCCTCAGAGAGGCTGATTCTGAGCGAACGTATTAGGTTTTGTTGTTCTCCTTTCCTTTTTCTCCTGGTGTTCCTCTTTTTTCTTTTTTATTCAAGTTTGGTGACCGGACTTAAATCGAGGATTTTTTAAGTTAGTTTTGCCGTGGGCGTTGTAAAGAGTGAGTATTGTGTACCTTGTTTTATAGTTCATATTTGTTGACTGAAACCAAACAATTTGTTTGGCTTTTTATTTGATGCCTGGCACTGCCGTGCATATTTAAAGTCATTACTGACTGTCACTCCTTTTGGGGGGCTTTTACAAATAATTTACCGATCAGTTTATACTCAGAATTTTATATATTTTTTTTCAAATTACATTCCTTGGCATTTGTATACATTGTTGTCAGTTTGCCCTGCCCCTGACCCCTTGAAATCACTTTGTCTAAATCAGTGTGAACCATTTGACAGTCGCTCTTTTGACATGGTTTTATGTCCTGGTTTCGTGTCGTTGACGGATTTTGAAGTTCTATCGGGGAATCGTGCTTCCATATCGTTAATGTTAATGATGAACAGAATGGGTCTTAGGACCGAGCCTTGTGGAACTCCAGCAAGTCACATGGAGCCAGGTGGATGCTTCGTCCGTTTAGCACACTCATAGCTCTCTGTCTGCAAGCCAGTCCGCAGGCCACGCGCAGACTGCCTTGGTTATGCTTTTAGACGTTCATTTTAGGTCGCAGTCTCTTTTGCGGTACTTGATCGAGAACCTTTTGTAAGTTTATCACATCTGAGGCTATTTTGGAGACCCACATGATATATATATAGATGAATTACTGATGAATATATTAAGACTTGTTATATAAGATTTTTTATTAGGAAACTATTATTCATTATCAGTTATTAGTTTATTGTCTCCCATAGATTTATCAGTTTTGTCCATAATTTTTTCTAACATTTTATCCTGAACAGGAGGAGGACTGACACTATAGTAGTTTGAAATACGATTTGTGTCTCCTTTCTTGTAAACTGGTGTTACATTCGCAGGGTTCCGCATTTGTCCCTCGTAGTATCGACAGTAAGGTAGGGTATGAGCAGCGAGGGTGGTGGGAGAGACTCAAAGGTTGGTCTTGAAGAAAGGTTGGGTAAGGTGTAAGGTTAGGGAAGGTGAGGTAGGGAGGCTTCAGCCGTGGTGGCAAGTAATTATACGGCGGGAAGAGCTTAGTCACGTTAGACAATGAGGCATAACCTGGAGGGGAGCTGCTCTTAGGGATGGAGGGACACACACACATACACACACACACACACACACACACACACACACACACACCTGAAATGTTAATCAAGATGTCGCAGGAGGAAGGTAAGATGCCAAGGGAATGGAAGAGGGCGCATTTATCTTTTAAGAAAACGCATGGGGAAGTTACGCTGAAATACAGACCAGTCTCTGACGAATGCAGTCTGTCAGTTACCGGAAAAGATAATCTGAAAGCAGATGTATGACTACGTGCGGAGGAGAAACTGCCAAAATGAGATGCTGTATTTAGAGAAAGGTCATATTCAACTAAGCTCTTGGAATTCTGTAAGAGAATGAGCTCAGTTTTAGACAGGAGATGGTTGGGTGGACAGTATGGGTATGTACTACCAGAAAGTATTTGACGCTGTCCCACAAAGGAGGCTGGTGAAGATATTTAATCTTTAGGTAGGGTTAGGGAGGAGACTCCTTCGATGGATAGAATTTTACCATAATGGAAGGGAACAAAGGACGCATGTCATAGTAGCCTTCTTAAAATGGGGTGAAGTCGCCATTGGCTTACCACAGGGGTCTGTCCTAGGACCATGCAGAAGACTAGCCAGACGAACTGGAATTAGATGAATATGTTTGCGGACGATACCAAGATCCTGAGGGAATTGAAGAGTGAGTGAGGAGGATGGCACCAGTTTACAAGGGAACCTAGACAGTCTCCAAAGTTGATGTGGTCTGTGGTCGATGAAATTCAGCCTGAGTAAATGCAAATTAATGAAGATGGGACACAGTAGGAGAAGGACTCGATACAAATATTTTGTGGCAGGAATCTGTGTGTGAGAGTGAGTCAGAAATCGCCATTGCACTTAACATCTCATCTGAGCCCCACCTTATTAGAACTGTCTGCAGACGTCAAAATCACATTCAAGTACATGGCTAAGGAAATATCCAGCAACCTATTCACATCATTTATTATGTCAGGACATGAATATGTTTCTCGAGTTTGGTCGACCAACGTCCGTATCCAACAGCCTGGGTCCAGCCTAGGCTGTGGGGGTGAAACCCCTAGAGAACTTCACCAGGTATTCACCAGGCACTAAGATAAACACAGACAGCTAATGGAGCAGTCCAGGGGAGGGCAAACAGAAATGGTACCAGAAGTCAGAGAGCTAAGTTACTATGAGAGGTTGGTTTGTAGACATGAATTTGCCCATTGCGGAAGAGAAAAGATTAAGGGGTGACTTGATCATGACCTTCAGGTCTTTCAAACCGGTTTGATGTCTACAATGAACAGAGTAAAGATATAACAATCAAGGGCCATAATAGTTATGATATTAAGCAAGAAACTTGTCAGAAACAAAGATGCGACAAAGAAATGCTTTTACAGCATAAGCGAACGTGGACAGCATACAGATGTTGGAAATGTTGTGTGATGGTAGAGACTGTTCAAAAGTTAGGGCTCCACGAGTGCAGAACTCCCTCTCCGTGTAGTGCAGAAAGGTAATTACACACAAACACCTCTCTCTCTCTCTCTCTCTCTCTCTCCCGGTAAGCAGGCCCCTGGCCATGACGTCAATGAGGCGGTGATGCCCCTGGTGTGCCACTTGTCTTCTGACTATTTAAATTCCGGGTGACTAACGCGCTCCCTCACGGCGCGCCTCCCGCCCCTCGCTCCTCGCTGGGAGTGAGAGAGAGAGAGAGAGAGAATGAAGCCTGTACCTTGGATTAACATCCAATCGTCCCCAAATGTATCGTTCTAGCCCCTTGAGCAATGACGTTAAGTTCGACCTCTTGGGTATCATGGCCTGGCCTCTTGACATGACCCTTAGGGATCGCACCGTCGTATTCTGGGGTCGTACTGAAGGGTCATATACCGTCGTGCTCGGGGGCCTGAAAGCCTGAGTTCTGCGACCGGTGGCGCCCTCCCTTTAAACGTCAACTGTAGCCAGGACAGAGGGAGGGAGGGAGGGAGGGAGGAGCCCTTAAGGCCGTGTCATCCAGCAGGACAGGAGACACAAGAATGCTGCACGCTTGGGGGGAAATTGCCTCGCACGCCTTCACAATAAACACGCCCGGCCCATGGAACTCCGTGGGTCCTGGTTGACCGAAGCGAAGCGGTAAGCCCCGAGTGGGTTCCGCCAGACCCGCCACACTTTCCAGTTGTCTGCACGTTTGTTTACAACACAAATATACCGTATGAGCAAAGAAAGAAGTTGATGGAAGGTTCATAGAGATACTGAGGTCTGCGTTTACACAGCAGTGAATATCTATTTCGAGAAGGGTAAGGATGAGGGGGTTTGTTTACCATAACAGCTGAGCCGAGGGGGTTTGTTTACCACAACAGCTGAGCCGAGAGGGTTTGTTTACCACAACAGCTGAGCCGAGAGGGTTTGTTTACCACAACAGCTGAGCCGAGGGGGTTTGTCCACCACAACAGCTGAGCTGAGGGGATTTGTTAACCACAACAGCTGATCTGAGGGGAGTTTGTTTACTGCAACAGCTGAGTATAGGGGCTTTGTTTACCGCAACAGTTGAGCTGAGGGGGTTTGTTTACCGCAATAGCTGAGTTGAGGGGTTTGCTTTACCACAACAGCTGAGCTGAGGGGGTTTGCTTACCACAACAGGTGGGCGGAGGGGTGGAATATGGACACCCAGCATAAGAAATTCTTTAGTCAGGAATGTGGGAACGTCACTGGACACCACCGGCCATGCGCCTAAGTCAAGGGGGCGAAGGTCAAGCCAGAGGGGAAAAGCCAGCTTTGTCAAAGTCGAAGGCGGAGAAAAGCCAAACTTGTACAGTCTAGAGGAAAAGACCAAGAGGAAATAGCCAAACTTAGTACAGTCAAGAGGAAATAGCCAGAATTAGTATATCCCCGAGGAAAAGAGCCAGACTCAGCAAAGGTAAATGGTAACACCATACTGTTGTAAGTCCAGCGGGGAAGGGGTGGAGGAGAATCAGAGGAGATGGGAGCGTAAGCTGTGTGTAGACAGAGTATGATACAATACCTCAGAGTTACTGCTACCTAATGATTACCCTCCTCCATCTGTCTCCATTTCATGGTGGCAGTGCACACACACACACACACACACACATTAAAGCACGTGCGTGTGAGCCGCCAGTGCACGCACCGACTTGCACGCGCGTTTGGAGAGGTAAAGACTTTACAGCGTTTCTTTTTAACTCTTTGAGCACGACGATACGACCTTGGAGTATGGCAACCCCTACATGTTGCTGGGTCCTTAAGTCGAGGTCATCGCACTCGAAGGTCGTACCGTCGTCGTACATACGGGTCGCACAGTCGTACACAGAGGTCGTACCGTCATGTTCCAGGGGTTCAAGGTACATCCCTGAGGCGGCTTTGTTGTCCACATCCGAACAAAGCCGAGACTCGCGCCATTAAGAGAGTTTTCGCGCTTGCTTATGGCGCCTGTGTTCTGAAAGCCCACGAGGGGGTCGGGAGGCAGCTTATTGGCCACCAGCCTGAGCGCCCAAGTACCTATTTGGCCTCCGGTTTTCGCATGTTCATACCTACTTGGCCACCATTCTACACGTACGTAAACATATTTAGCCATCAGTCTGCACATGTGACTTCCTATTTGGCCACCGGTCCACACATACGGATACATATGTAGCTACCAGTCTACACATACGAATCTACATTTGGCCACCATTCTACACATACGTATACATATTTGGCCACCAGTCTGCACGTACGAGCACCCATTTGGCCTCTAGTCTGCACATGCGAATACCTTTTTGGCCTCTGGCCTGCGCATGTAAATACCTTTCTGACTTGCCAGTGTGCGCATGAGTCAGCGGGATGGTGGCCGTGACCCAGGAGTGGACGGAGGTGCGGCTTACGTCCCTCTGTCCTACCCCCAAGCCACACGTTTCCAGCCTTAAGTGTGTGTGTGTGTGTGTGTGTGTGTGTTAATGTGCTCGCCATTTGCCCTGCTTGCTTGCCTGCCCACCAACCTGCTTTCCTGCTTGCCTCCCTGCTTGCTAGCTTTCCTGCCTATCTCCCGGCCCGTTAGCTTCCCGGCTTGCCTCCGTATCTTCTTTCTTTACCTGCCTGCTTTCCTCTCTCTCTCTCTCTCTCTCTCTCTCTTTCTCTCCCCAACCAGTACTTAGTAGATCTCTAGACGCAAGAGATTCCCTATAAAGATGAACACGGACAGCACTGGAAGGCCTGTATATACTTAGTCCCGTGCAGGGTTGACAGGCCGGCAAGACTGTGCTAGTACCACAGTCCACCAGGGAGCAGAGACGCTGCAGCAGATAGGACTTAAGATGACAGCATGAAATGTCAGGGCCTCGTATGTGGTGAAGATACCACCGGTACGTATAAGGAATGCGATAAGGGAGCGTAAGAGACTTCAACAAAGAAAGCTTCCTGAAATGGGTCCGAGACCTGATGGGGTCTTCTCGGAAATGTCTGTATGTCTTTCCACACTTACCACACAAATGGTCTCTTCCGCTATCAGAGACGGCTTCGTTAGGGCCCAGTGGTCTGTTGCTGTTTGAATTCCTTTGTTTTCCTTTGTACTGAACTCGGGTACATGGGACGGACAGATAACAGGAGACCAGTTGGGACATGACGACATCGTTGGAGTATGATATAAGCCTGGTGGACAAGGCCGGCACCTGCCGAAGCGTGGTGTCAGACTGATCTGAGGGGGTAAGAGTCGAGCCCCCGGAACCGACTCAAGGTGCACGTGAGAGGAGGTGAGGCGAGGCGAGGCAGGGCGGGAGGCGTAACGTTAAGCATTTCCTTGCCGGCAGGGGGAGTGGCCCTGTGTGTTCCTGCCCCGGTCCTCGGCGACCCCTCGTCCTGTGACTTCCACGGGAAGTATTTACACATACATTTATGTAGTGCGTGAGGCAGCATGATTCAGGGATGGGAAATGTTTCATATTAAGGTTTGGAGTTTTGCCTCTCCATGCTGTGTGAAGGCTGGCCAGCCTGCTTTCTCGTAGGTTGTGTAAGTGTTTTGGACGGTTTTATGGCTCGGGTAGGCCAGGCGGAGTGTGATCAGGATGGACAGGTGGTCGGTAGACAGCCCGTGCAGCGTGCACCAGGCTGTCCGTGTGTCTAGGGCTCTGGTGAGCTGAAGGTGATGTCTTGGTGGGGGTGGCTGCTGGAGGTGGTTGGCTGGGGAGTCGGGTTGCCTGGTAGCCTCCGTAGGTTCAGGATGCTGGAAGTAGTCAACTCCGGGTGTGAGGTGTTGAGCCAAGTGGAATGGTGGGCATTGAAATCTCCACACAGGTGAATGTCGTCGGGTATGCTGGTCAGGTTCTGCGGTTGGGGAGTATATCTGGCGAGGGCATGTGGAAGGGGGAGGGAGGTATTTAGGTGTTGATAGTGTTGTAGTTTGTACCGCGAGGTTTTCATGGTGTGACTTGTGTTGGAAACTATGGTGAGGTTTGATGAACGAGTGTTACGAGTCCTCTTCCATGTCCTTGTCTGTCTTCTCTCTCGGTCGTGTAGTTGTAGGAAGGTAGATAGATTGATAGGTCTCCATGGGCGGATAGATAGATTGAGAGGGAGATATGTACGTAGGTGGATAGATAAAGTGTGGGGGGGAAATGGAGTCGTTATTACACACGTGTTGTAAAACCTTGTGTAATTTCCTTTGTGGCCGTGACGAAAGCCATGACGCGGACACAGGGAACCTGTAGCTGCCAGTAATATGCAAATGAGCCTTGCTGTGGGCGGTCCACCTGTGCTGCCTCCACTCCACAATACAGCAAACATCATATCCGACGCCCAGCTTAACTAATGTCAGGCTCCAGCGACACCAGTTTGTGTTTGATGTGAGTAACGCGCGTGTGTGTATGTGTGTCATTTTTTTTTTAAGCAATTTGGTGCCCCTGCTGGAGCAAGGCTCGGAGGGCGGTGGGTTTCGAACCAACACTTTGGTTCGAATGGTCAAAAGTTTTGGAATCTGCGTCGCCATCAGTTTATTATTCAGTTGTTGTTTTTTTACAGAGATATGCATCCTTAGGTGTTGGCGACGAGGACTGGTTAGTCTGAGACTAAAATTTTTGCTTTGTATTTTAGAACCTTTTGCACGACGGTGGCACGGACCCTCGGATACGATGGCCTGACCTTTGACCTGACCCAGAAATGAGGTTCTAGGACAAAAGCCAGACTTTTAACCCTAAAGATGTGCTCCGTCGTGGTGGAAAGGGTTCGTTCCCTCATGTTCGGTGAGTCGTATGGTCAGGTTCATTGGGTCAGACCGTCGTGTTCTAGAGGGTCGTTCCGTGGAGCTGAGTGGGGTCGTGCGTCGTTCTTGAGGAAGTCGTTCCGTCGTGCTCAGTTAAGTCCAACCATCGTGCTCTGTGGGTCGTACCGACCTGCTCATGATGGTGTGTTCCCGTCTCGCTCAGGAGGTTGGACCATGAACCATCCGTCATACGTCTTGCTAGAGCAGCGCCCCAAGACCTCACGTCGCCCCTGGCATGTGGTAGGTTTGTGGTGTAAAACAAATGTGTATCTTCACACAATGATTTATAATGGCGGACTGTCACCAGAGATTTAAGTCCTGCCACTCTCTGTTTACGAAACCTCTCCGTGACCTGCATTAAATAACCAAGTTCACTTATAGTTACAAAGTAATCATATATATATATATATATATATATATATATATATATATATAAACCAGTCGTGAATGTAATGGATACCGAAATGATTTTTATCTTTCATGAACGGCCATAAGCCTGAGAGTGGTAAGCTGGTGGTGAAGTTTGGGAAAAAGGTAAATGTAAGCTCTCTGCCCGGGTTCGGCCTGATGATGGATTATATCTCAGTTAATAAAACTTGACTTCGACTTAACAGATCCCTAGGAAGTATGACCAAGACTTAAGCTAGCCGTAACGAATGCCTAGGAAATATAGCCGAGGCTTAACCTAGCCTGAACCAAGGAACTGTAATTAAGACTTCGCCTAGCCGTAACAAATGTGTAGGAGCTGTAACTAATGTTTAACCTAGCCTTCATAAACGCCTGGGAACTATAGCTAAGGCATAGCATATACTTGTGATGTGTAGCCATGCCATAAGAAACACCTGGGATCTATAGCCAGGCCATAACAAACACCTGGGATCTATGGCCAAGCCATAACAAACATCTGGGGTCTGGGATCTATAGCCAAGCCATAACAAGCGCCTTGGATCTGTAGCCAAGCTTTAACAACGGGCAAGATCCAGACAGCGTGATTTAAGAAGGAAAAAGTGCTTAATGTGAGTGGAACCGCTGTCATTGTAACTTCATGTGGGTGTTTTGACTGACGGCAGTGATGCTTCGCAGCTGTTACTTAGTTCTGGTTTTTCATATTTGTTCCCTCGTTAGCGAGATAGCGCCCGGGACAGACAAAGAACGGTCCCGTTTTCTTACATCCACTCTCCAACTGTCATGCATAACGTACCGAACCCAGAGCCCCTCTGTCCACAGCCAAGCTCCACAGACCTTTCCGTGGTTTCCTGTTGACTGTTTCATAGCCCCTGGTTTATCCTATTGGCAGCTCGTCGCCCCCTGTGTACCGCTTCGCTTCAGTTTGCTCTATCGCATGCGTCCCTCACCCTCCTACATAGCATGGTTTGTATAATCGCTGTATTTACCACCCATGCTGTGGTTTGAACAAGACATTTCAGACATTCGACACACTTTAGCCTATAGTTGTACAAATATCGGTGAACATAAGGGCCCCATGTACTGACTACATGGTATGGTAAAGTCAGTAGAGACACAGTTGGGGATATATATAAGGCAGATCACAGGTTGGCTCAGCGTACATGTGTATGGACAGTAGAGCTGTACATGCGGCTGTTTTACACAACATTATAGGTATAGTTAATGACGTGAGGTTCATGGTCTTGCCAAGCCCGAGTACAGGGTTAGAATCCCCTGGTACGCCAGTGGCAGGGAAATGTTTCCAAAGTTCACCAAACCTGAAGCCTGCAGGCCTATAGTGGATGATAAAGGGGCACTCTGTCTTGTAGTTTTGTAGCATGTGTTATGGTGTATGATACTTAACGTGCACAGACTTGTATCTACTGTAGGATCACGTTCTACCTGTATGACATACACAGCCGGTCCTCCTGTCCTCTTGTAAGGAGTCGTCAGTTAATGCTAGTTTACAAGGTAGGGGCTCGTATTCTGACACAGTATCACTGGTTTTTAATGTAATGGTCGAACGCTGTTGAGAGCTGAATTAATCCTTTATGGACACCTGAACCAGGTATGTTTTAGAGGTTTTCTAAGGCTCAGTTTTAATGAGAGTAGAATCTGTTGCTGTACTGGGAGAGTTGATACTCCTGAAGTTGTGATGTATGATGCTAAACGATTTCGATCATGTTTATGTTCAGGTGGAGAGGCGAGGGCTGCTGCTAGGTCGTGTGGGAACTGGGGCGGAACAAGAGCGAGTCGTGTAAGGCATTTGGGTCTCATCATAGTGTTACGGGTCTGTAGTCTGTCGTTGATGATAGGGAGTGATAGTTCTCTTCTCATGCTTAACAGTTCATTTACTCGTGGAACAACCAAGGTTGAGCCCTATGGGATCATTTCGTACCGTGGCACCATATTCATGCAACAGTTTCAAGTAGGACCACTCTTTCTGAATCTTATTGGTTCAGATGATTGGTTCATACGCAGCAGACTATGTGAGGGGGTTCCTGTAGCCGTAAGGTGTGAGTTGGCTGTAATACAGATATCGTATACGCAAGTAATACTCATTACCACAACTCTTCATGTCACATCTGGTACAGGCGTGGGCACCAGTACGTTAAGGAGAGTGGGGCTCAGTGCTCCACCCTGTGGGGTACCAGGTTCAGAGGACATAACAACATTAGATCGTCTGTCGGACGAGTAAACCCTGTATCCGGCCGAGGAGCCTCCCATGGTGGCCAGTCGTTGAAGTATAATGTTTCGATGAGCCACATCAGATGAAGCCTTGAGGTCTATGAGGGCGGTACCGCCACCTTGCGGTCGTGCGGGCACAGTACTCGGCACCAACTCGTAATGAAAGGTTTACCAGAGAAAGATTAAAGGTTTGTGACGCTGAAGGAAAGAGCGGGGTACTACTTGGGCACCATAGCGAAGATCTCTCATCCCTGTGATGTATCGTTTCTGCTCACGACGTGTCGAGGAAACCTGTTGTGCAAGAGGAGCGCCTTCATCGGAATGTGGCCAGCGGTGCGGAGATCAGAGTGTCCAGTCCCGAGGTATCTACCCAACAAACCTGTTTAGAAGTGGTGGAAACGGCCGGCGTTGCAGATAAGATAAGGGTTCAGATCTTGCAAGTTCTTGCAAAGTGCAGAATGAAGACTTTAGGAGCCGGGAGGGAGGCGCTGAGAGGTTGCCCACGCCGGCTGGCTCCCGTCGGCTGGCGGAGGTCGGTCCCCGGCCCTTGTATGTTAGTTAACACCTACAGCACGACGCTGCCACCCTTGACCACGGCCACGCCACCCTTGGATGTGGTGGACTGGCGTTTGACCTGCCTGACCTGACCTGGTCGTACCGCCGTGCTCGAGGGTCGCGTACCGTCCTGCTAGTCACCTGGGTAACAAACAGTTATTATTGACAGTTTGAAGCAGACACGTATTGCCGCATTTCCTGTGCCGGAAACAAGATCAAAATCTAGTCATTTCTAACGTGTGGAGGACGGCCTGAGGCTTTGGAGGTGTCCTCCTTGACCTTACACCCGGGAGGGTGAGTTGACGAGGCAGGTGTAGCGGGCGTGCCATGTGTACTAGATTTATGTTGTATCCGGCCGCCCGCCCGCCTGCCCGGCTGGCGTGTACCCGCTCCCCCTCCTCTCCTCCTCCAGGTGCACACAGCAGTGCGCGGGCGCACACACCGCACCAGCCGTGCTAACTGCCTCTTCACTGGTTGTCGGACGTGTTCCAGTGATCTTCACTCGCTTCTTGATCTAACTGAACACTGCACTGCAGGAGAAGGAAGTTGTCTTCTAGCAAGCCCTGAGGGAGGCAGCAAGGGATGCGACACGGGAACAGCACAGGCAGGTGACAGGTGTGTGTGTGTGTGTGTGTGTGTGTAGCACTTTACCTGGGCAATATGTACTGTCACTACAGCAGCAGCTGTGTCTGCTGTATAGCTTACAGTTGTCGCTGTGGTCATACACCGTTCTCTATGAAGTTTGGTTAAATGTTCAGACTCTGCATGAACCTGATCCCTAGTGTGTTAGACTTGTATTGACTAGGTGCCATCTGCTTGACCACCTGGTCTCCTTCTGCATAGATTAGGAACGTAGGATACATTTAATGTCCTCCCGCGACACAAGATAACATTGTCGTAAATCATCAGGATTCCCTTTTGCGATTTCCTTTACCATGTACTCTGCTTCAGCAGATAACCTCGTCATGGACCACCAGGTCTTCTGTCGTCTGTCCTTTCCCTTCAGACTTACACATAAGCTAGCCAGTTCCCCCTCTCCCTCCCTCATTACCCTACGCCTCTTCATGCAGCAGCTTCCTTCCCACACCTTACAATCGTAACACCTTCCGCAAAGCATCTGTTTTCGGTCTCTCGGTTCGTTTTCTTCAGTTCCACAGATGCTACGTGCAGATTCTCTCTCTCTCTCTCTCTCTCTCTCTCTCTCTCTCTCTCTCTCACCCAAGCATTCCTCAGCCAACATCTTCAAACCTGACACCTGATCCGAACATCCTGAAGCCGCGTTTTAGTCAGATGCTCTGTGCAGGCCACCACCCGCTTGATCGCCACTCTCCCGTACACCTTACCGGCTATACTGGAATTCAAGCGTTCACTTTTTATCTCTAGCCAGTCCTCGTGTACCTCACACACACACACACACACATACGTACGTGTATGTGTGTATGTGCTGGTAAAACTACATGGAAACGGAAAATACGAAGTGTGGATCGCTTGACACCATATTTTCCGTTGCCTTATGGTTTTTCTTCGATCTTATGGACACTCGTTACTTGTGTACTTTCTGCATATATATATATATATATATATATATATATATATAGATATATATATATATATATATATA
>JAYMFT010109653.1:0-27722 GCA_038088735.1 Panulirus argus | reverse complement strand
ATATATATATATATATATATATCCCAGGACCTCTTTCTAAAGGTTTCTGCAGGCAAAGGATGCGCTACTTCCAGTAGAAGGCAAATGTGGGCTCCTTTGGAATGAGAATCGCGCGCGGACATACCAAAAGTTCGAATCTTGGACAGGGCAGTTGACTCACTTGTAGCCCAGCCGTTCATCCAGGCACATGGGGTTAGTCGATAAACGGACACCAGGCGTAGGCTGGGATATATATATATATATATATATATATATATATATATATATATATATATGGAAGAATATAGGGCAGGAGAGAGAGGAGAGATGAGTGTCACTGGTGTGGCTGGCTGGCTGGCAGTGGTCAGCGAGGTAACACTTGTGGGTAAAATCATCGATCAGAGTCACATGACGAAGGCACATCAGGCGCGGCTCTCCGCACCCCTGTGTGTGTGTGTGTGTGAGTGGCGCTTGTTGCTACGACGTTAATTGTTGATGTTATCCCCGCTCTTGTTGGGGAAGGTGAGGTGTTGCTTACCACCCCCGTCCTCTCCTCCTCCTATCTTCGTGGTGGTGATGGTGGCATTGATGATGGTGTGGGCGGATGTCTGTGGTGTCGTCTGTGGAGGGTGGATGGGGAGGAGGAGAGGAGGCGGAGGAGGAGGAGGAGGAGGGAGCTACGGGTGGTATAAGGGTGTGTCTGGGAACCCTCGTCACGGGACTGTGGTCGCCCACCCCTCCCGCCCGTCATTATTCCGTCCCTCCACCCACCGACCCCTCCCGCCCGTCATTATCCGGACCCGCCACCCACCCAGTTAACCTTCCCAACCACTGTTCTCGTGGTTGGCTCCTGTGTCTTGTTTACGTTAGCAGTAGCAGCTGAGGTCAGGTTGGTTAGGAGCGATGGGTTCTCAAACCCTCCGCTTTGGTCATGCTCGAATCACACCTGTCGCTGTTGATCTGCCACTCTCCTGTAGTGTGTGTGTGTGTGTGTGTGTGGGTGCTGTAGGCTGATCAAGCCACCCCTCCCCCACAAGCTGTGTGAGCTACCGACTCGTTAAACCGTGTCAAACCAATCAGGATGTGGCGGGATCGTAGGCCTATTGGCTATACAGCACACCCCCCCCCACACACAAGACCGAATTAACTTCTGAATTGACCGACTTTACGAATACAGAGTAGTGAATGGTGTGAGAGAGGAGGTCTTTGTGGCAACGTTTACATCGTGTCTCTTCAGTGCACAAAGAGGAGGAAACATCCGTAAGGTGTCGGGTCAGAGCAACATGCAGATGTGTGTGCGTTTGCGTGTGTGGTGTGGCGTTGGTGTTGGTGGTGAGTCCGGTACCTTGACGGGGGCGAGAGGCGTGACTACCCATGAGTTCAGAGGGAACCTATACCAGCGGGGCTGCCCCAATATTCCAAATGGCGGGCACGACACACACTCACACCCACCCACTCACTCTCGCGTGACTGAGGGCGCTTTTGTTTATGGCGCAGGTGATGAGGCGACACGCAGAACATATGACAAACGAGAGACCTCGCAAAAAAAAAAAACACGGTAAACCAGGCTTTCATCAGTGACTTGGTCGCAAATACACCTTACGGCAATAGCCTTGTAAAAGGTGTTGACAGGTGCGACAATGGTGCTACAGCTGCTTTCCTTGCTCAATTACAGTACAAAGGTTGTATCGAGGGCGCTACAGCACACTGGATGTGACGGCGATGTCGCAAAACAAAAGATGTGACGATGGTCTCAGAGTAATTAGGATGCGTAAAATGGGTATGACTGGTGCAATGGGGAGATAGATATGCAGCTTCCCAAGGGATCAGAGCACTACGCTACAGAACCAGAATGAAGAAAATAAATCGGGTCGGAAGAAAAGCGTAGTTCCTTTGTACATTTTCATTCTCATTTCTGACGTTGATGTGAATATAAACCACAGCTTCGTTTCCTTATTCGCTGAAGATAGAAGAGTAAGTCTGAGCATGTCACCTGCTGGAGACTGCAGATCACTAACAGTTGGTCAGTCAACTCTTGTCTTGCGCCATTGGAGATGGAAAAAAACAAGTGGTTCGCATCATTCAAAGCACTAGCGGAGGCACTGAAGGCTTTATTGAATATCGCCAAGTAAAACAAATACGGCAGAAAACAGTGTACAAATCTGGGGACCCAGAACTGATCAGCAGACTTTCAGGAAGAGTGGGAACCACTGTGGCTCACTTGGTGGGGAAGTTGTGGTCGTCATGTAGTCCTACGGGCCGCGACCCTCAACAACCACCGTGACTCGCTGAGAGCAGCAACAGTGCCAACCTCCCTCTTGGTCCCAACACTGACCCCTGGAGATGTGGCACCTGCCGTATCTGGCCCCCGTGATATCCACGGCACTTCCGACAGCCGTTATTGGCAGATTGACATTCGCGAAGCATTTTTCTTCCAACGCCTTCAGCGTGACGCTGCGGCTCTCGGGTACGTCGGCGTGGCCTTTGACCTGAACGCTTAAAGGTCAGCTCAAGGTCCAGGCCACCGTGCCCAGTGGACGCAGCACCGTGCTGTGCACAAAGGTCGTATACCTTCGTGCTGAAAAGGTCACCGTGGGCTGGCTATTTGAAGCCCTTGCTATATACGTCACCAGCTGTTGGTGGCACGTATTATTGACTTGCTATTTGTGGCACCTGTCATCTGCGTCACACTCGGTCTCCATCACTTATTGTTACTGGCACTTGCTGGTACTGGCGCTTACTGTTACTGTCACTTACTGGTAGTGGCACTTTCTACTATTCTATTACTTGATGCTCTTTAATATTACTTGCACACTTAAAAAAAAAAGTACATATAAGTATTCTTCAAGAGGTCTTGGACCAGGTAACATATTAACTCGCTGGACATGAAAAGTCTTTAGGACATGAAAGGAGAAGTCTGAAGCTTTTGTGACGTCCGAGGAGCAATGAATGTTTTATGACGTCATATGAATAAAAAGTTGTATGACGTCAGGGGCGAAATGCGAGTTTTTATGACGTAATAAGAGGAAAGAAGGAAATCATATCAGAGGAGAAATTACAAGTTTTTATGAAGTCAACGAAGAAATGAAAGTTTATATGAAAGTATAAACGGAGAACGTTTTTAAAGCAGATTTTTTCGCACAAGTATTGCAATTGTGTTTAGATGATTGATAAATGATGTTCCCCTCGCTCAGTAATAATCTCTGTTACGTAATGTAACTATTTTTTTCACACTGGATATTGGATTTGTTTATGGTACCGTTTTCCATAGAAGGCGCTCTGGGGATTGGAACGTTTGGAAGCCGCTGGGGAAGGGAACGTTTGCAAGTATATTTCATGCATGATGGAATTCTCTGGTGAAAGGGATTGGGAGCCACACGTCAGGATCGCAGTGGGTGTGCTGTATTCAACCCCCGTCCTGAGCATGACTCTACGAAGGTGTAGGTATCTTTGAGCACGACGAAGCTGGTGGTGAAGGTGGTTCTTCATGAGTTGCTAAGACTGTTCCCCAGGTGGGTAGTAAGGCTTTCCCAGTCATATACACCATTCCAACATATTACTCACCACATCCAACAGCATACCCCAATATACCCACGGGAACTCACACGTGCCGGTCGTATACATCATACCCACGTCATACTCTCGCCACATGCAACATCCAGCAACATACCAACCCATAATTACCCACTTACCAGTCGTGTACAACATACCCACGTCAATACTCGCCACATACAACATCCAGCAGATTACTGCCAACATACCCACAGAACTTGAATTTAGCCATTACCGCCATGCCAAAAGTCTAAGGATCCTCCAATTCATGTTTCACTGTGTATCTCTCCCCTCCTGTGACACTAGACATGCAAAAACCACAGGTTTCCCAACCTCTCTTTCACTCTATTACCCACTTGGCGAACCTTAAAAGAAAATCCCAGTTGATCCCCTTGATATTTTACTCGAAAAACTATTTCAACGATGGTTAAAAATTAAATGATCCTAACCAGTAGAAGAGAATGTCCTTCTTTCGTGTTTAATTGCTGACATCTCACGTAAATTTGGCTCACTTAATTAAACTCTTGCTTTACGATCCCGATTATACTCAGAAAAAATGCGAAAATAATTTAAGGGACATAGCGAGAAAACACCGGGTGACCTGTGGTTGTGTCTTTTTGTAAACCTCGGTGTAGGCGAGGTTCTAATCCGACCTGTGGTGTATATATATATAATATATATATATATATATATATATATATATATATATATATATATATATATATATATCGACATGCACCGCGAGCGTATAAGGTCACCTTCGGCGAGGCTGTATCATCACCACTGGAGAGGAAAGGAGTACAGTCGTGTCGAGGACCTCCTTGCTCTGCAGTAATCCCCTGCTCCTGCGTGGTTGAGTGCAGCCTCCTCGAAGCTGCAGGAGCCTCCTGAAACGGGTGCTCTAGTCACGTAACGGTAAACAGGCCGGGGAAACGTTTGGGAGAGTCTCTTAGCTGGGAACAGGTCTCGAGAGGACAGAAGGCTGAGGTAGTGGGAGCTTTGGCTACGGTGGGGAGACCGAGGTGGCGTGAGTGTTGAGTGCTCTCTCTCTCTCTCTCTCTCTCTCTCTCTCACTATAACAATGTAATTACTCTCCCACTGTAATTACTTTACTCCAGGGGTAAGCACACCATCCACCTGATCATGGAACTTATTATGTAAATGCCCCACCCAAGTCTGCCGTGGGTGTATGTTCATGTGATATGTTGGCAGTCATCTCTCTCTCTCTCTCACTTTCTCCCAAACGAAGGAAGAAATCTACGTGAAACAAATTACAGCAACATTCAAAAGAAACGTAAACACAGAGTTATTAGTGGTTTCAGACGAACACAGGATTAACATACGTGTAATCTGCGAGGTGACATACGGAAACTATTATTAATCAGGCAAGACGCGCGCGCGGTAAGCACCACGAGCAAGCCCTGCCCACTGGCAAAATTTCGTCATAGGTGCTCCTAAGTAGGTATGAAGACAGACAGATAAACATACACACAGACACAGGGGTCAGAGTATCTGATGGATGGTTCAATGATGCATTATCCTTTCCACATTCCAGAAGAGTGTGTGGAGGAGGGCAGTTGGAATGCAGGTGTGTGTGTGTGTGTGTGTGTGTGTGTGTGTGTGTGTGTGTGTGTGTGTGTGTGCTTGGGGGAGGGGCAGGGGGAGGGGGGGGGGTAAGTGGGCGGGGGGGGGGGGGGGGGGGGGGGGGGGGGGGGGGGGGGGGGGGGGGGTGGGTAGGTCGATGCTGGGGTCTCAGTCTTGGAAAAGAGAAATCGATGGCGCCCCAGTTCTACCCTGCCGTTCTCTACCGACCCCCGACCCCCTGTCGACTTCCTCTTGTCGTCCCCTACCACCATCTCTCTGCCGTTTCCCCCAGCGACACCCCTACCGTTCCCTGTCGACACCCTGCCGTTCCCTTAACGACCCCTAACCGTTAATCATCGACCCCTCTACTGTTCCATATCGCCCTCCCTCCTGCCGTTCCCTAGCGACTCCCTTGCCGTTCCCTGTCGTCCTTTTGCTATTCCCTACAGTTCCCCTGCAGTTCCCTACAGACACCCCCCTCCCCCGCCACTCCCTTCATTCTTCCATGTATCAGAGCAACTGTGTAGTCCGTCTTAGGTCTTCATACAAGCTGATGCAGTTCTCCCAACTTTTCACTACCCTCACGACCTTTTCTCGTCCGTGAACATATAACGAGACCAAGAATACAAATGATCCCAGAAAGGAGCGCTGCCGCGCTCCAGCGATGAAGGCTCCTGTGACATGGCTCCCCTTTGTTTCCTTCCGCTAAGATAATGTTCTATCCAACGAAGGAGTCCCGCCCCAATATTCCTGCCTGGTGATCCAGTTTCTTCATCAGCCTCAAGTGGAGTTTAGTGTCAAATGCTTTCTGGAAGGAGAGAGAGAGAGAGAGAGAGAGAGAGAGAGAGAGAGAGAGAGAGAGAGAACTGTCTAACCTGCCGTGCCTTTAGTCTAAAACAGAGCTCACTCTGCTGTGTGTATGAGAGAGAGAGAGAGAGAGAGAGAGAGAGAGAGAGAGATTTACTTGGCTTTACACCTCTGTTTATGCATTATTGTATACTTTGCAGTTCACCTCATATCTATATGCTGTATATGTGCTTATTATATAGGACAGGCGTATTTGCCAACATTTGATGTGTGCTGACTCCCTGCAATAACTTTCTTCTATATCTTGTGCAGCGAGCAGAGCGTGTGCAGCGCGCGGGCATCCGTCATGATATACGATGATGTCAACAAGAAGTGGCTTCCGTCAGGCTCATCAACAGGGCTCTCCAAGGTGCACATCTATCAGCATACCACCAACAATTCTTTTAGAGTGGTTGGCAGAAAGCTTCAGGACCATGAGGTGAGTGGGGCAATCCCAGGCTGAAAATAATGAAGTAGTTTCAGGGCTGTGACGTACACATCTACCAGCATGCCATCAGCAATACCTTTAAGGAGATTGGTTGGAAACTTAGGAAGCTACAGGACCTCAAACTAGAGAGGGGAGTTCATGCTCAGCCTACAGTTAGGATGGTGCCAAGACAGAGTTATGCCTCTCCAGGGAGCACATCTACTAGAATAACATCATCAGCATGAAATTCTGTGACCATGGAAGGAAGCTACCACTCCCAACCTAATATTGTTAGTTTAATGTTAGGTCAGTATCACCATTCTCCATGGTGTACATCTGTCACCAAACTATCATGAACACTGTTAGGCTGTTGGGCAGGAAACTTCCACACCATGACATGAAGAGAAGATATATTTGTCAGCTTAGGATATTAGCATAATATCAGTGCTGTTACAACTACATATCTGTCATCATACTCATAACATTACCTTCAGGGTGATTACACTGAAACTCCAGAATCATGAAGTAAATAGAAGCTCTTATTCTTGAGGCTTATGTTACTAGAGGTTTTTGTTAAAATGGTATCAGTAGTTATGGGATACTCTTATGGCGGTCTTGGTTGCATATTTATTAGCTTGCTTATGTGGCACCAACAGGTCCTTAGACCTCAAGATGAGAAAAAGACTTTTTTATTTTTTCTGAGCCTAGAAATCTTTGAGGTAATGACAGGACCTTCCAAAGTGCACATCTTGGTACACAATCACTAATACCTATAAGGTGGTGGAAAGGTAGTTTCACAACCACAAGGTAGAGAAAAGTTGTCACTCATAAATAGTTTAGATAGGTGACAACTACCAGCATTCTTTCATCTCCCCCAACTCCAAAGAGTTAAGTTATCAACACAGTACTGACAACACTCTCAGGGTAGAAGATCAGATTCAGGGCCTGGAGATAAGGAAAGCTCACACTTTCATCCTAATGAATATTGTCAAAGTAGTGTCAAGACATTGTCAGCTGATGGCTCCTCAACATACCATCTGCAACACCTTTTATCTGGAGGACTGGAGGCTTTATGACTACAAGATTAGAAAATCTTTTACCCTCAGACTGGTAAAAGTAGAGTAATGGCCAGACTATCTCAAGGCTTTTCAAAGTGAGTACATACCAGAACACCATCAGCAACAATTATAGGGTAATGAAATAGATATGCTGGGTGCATGAATTTGAAGTTACTCATGCTAAGGGTAGTAATGCTACAGTAGTATCATGATTTACTTTGACTCTCACATCTGGTAGCATAATGTTGGTAGCAATTTCATTGCAGTAGGCAGGGAGCTCAATGTTCACAAGATGAAAAATAAGCTTTCTGTGGCTGGTAACAACAGACAGAACAGTATTAGGACAGTCAGGGCTCTCCAGTACACATAGCTAACAGTAAACCATCAACAGGATGATGGGCAGAAAGCTACTCTGTAATGAAAATTGTACTTGTACACTAAGATGAGTGGTTGGGGTAGCACTGAAAACTTACAATGAGCTCCAGTATATGTGATTAAAGCCTTTGCTGTTGTTACCTCATTGGACTTCTGCCTTAACCATTAGACTTTTATGCAGTTACACCAAGTCTTTACTATATATCATCCTTCAGAGCTATGGTATTCTTACAAATTTCATGAATGAAATACATTACAATACTGTGTTTTTTCTCATGAGTGTAAAGTGAAGAACAAAGAAAGAGGACTTTATCAACCTGAAAAGTCTTTGATTTTTGTTCACAGTAAGTTGGCTTAAATGTCTTCACACAACTAATAGGAACAATTATAAATAGCCGTGCTGGTTCTAAATGTTAATCTACACGACATTAGCTATTGTAAATCATCCTAGTTGACCATATCACAGGAAAGTACACCATAATCATCCACAACAAGTACCAAAACTTGTATTATTAAATGAAATGAACATGATCGTGTACAAAAAGAACAAGTCTTATGAAATTTCAGTCTCAGACCACAATCAACAAATATTTCATATTAATTACCTTAACAGAGTCAGCCTGAATTATTTTGGTAACTAGATTTCATATATGAATCTGAAAGGTACAGGATGTTATGGGGTAAGTCTCAAATCCAAATCATCAGAGCCTCTTCTTAAATAGTAAATGCCTCCCTACAAGTTCACTTGACAAGATACTAAGGTGCACAGTGACAAACATTTGAACATGATTCTGCAACCACATCCCTACATGATAACATAGAATTTGTAAAATCTGTAGTATATAACGAGTGCAATTATTATTTTTTTTTTGTTACATTCTAAGTTTAGATGAATGTTCCAAATTACTTTTATCAATACTGAATAACTTTATTTCAGGTTGTAATAAACTGTGCTATCCTAAAGGGTCTCAAGTATAACCAAGCAACAGTCACCTTTCACCAATGGAGGGACAACCGTCAAGTCTATGGTCTAAATTTTTCCAGTAAAGATGATGCTGATGCTTTTGCTCATGCTATGCTCAAAGCACTTGAGGTGAGGCAGGATTGTTGATGGTCAAAGGAAATGTTTATATTTTGTTATATTCTTTTGATGTGAACAGGTACTAGATAACTTCTATGGATGTTATCATTACATGCCTTTTGACTACATTCAGTTCTGCTGCTCAAAAGTGAGTGACAGCAGCTCGTACATCTTAACAGGTTTTATTCCTTGCCTATGGCTTTTGAACATACTGCAAGCAACTACTGATCAAAGACGTATTAATACCTGGGTATCAGGAAGGTTAGTGAAAGTGGGCAGCGAGTCAGCACTGCAGTGATTGTCATGTTTCAGCCACAAAGTACACACTCGTTCTTTATTTCACATATATTATCAGACAACATATAGTCCACAATGCTTTCTTTATAACTCAAGAATCTGCCTTCTTTATACACACATTCATGGAAATACACCGTCATGATGTATCTCTAGCACCAGTTTTGAGTACCCCCCACCCTACCCAGACACACATATACAATTCCTCCAAGTACATCTCTTTTACTACTATTTAACCTCCTACCATGAAGTGTTACCTGTCTTCACATCCACTCAATGAAATCCTCCATGCAAAGGATTTGAATATACACCAAATTGATTAGTTTGGCTTTACACAGGATGATCTGGATGGAGTTGAGGCTCCCCTTTTTTCCCACCTCCTCATCAATCTGAAACCAATCTTTAAGCACCCAATGTGTTTTTGACTAATAAAACCATTCCCTCAACACACTTGGCCTCTTTTATACTGAGCATCCCACAATTCATATGTTATTTCTTACTCCTCAGGGTCCTCTGACCATAGTCTCATCTCCATCACTTCTAGCTGGGCAATTCCATTTCCTATCCTCCTTCGGAATGACAGCTCTGGCACTTTATGAGGGTTCATTGGTCATCCTTGTTCATCTTTTTTTATTGGCCTTCCTTGAGGCCAGTACTGCTTTGCTGGTCAGGATATAGCAGGGGTTATCTTGGTTGGAATGGAGTCTTACATCCTTTCTTCTACTAATTCTTTATCCTCACAATCATGGTTTGATTACTCTTACTCTGATGCTTGTTGCATCAGGGACAGAGCATATAGAGGCATAAAGCTTGTATCATTTTCTGAATCTCACTCTACCTTTAATTCTTCTTAGAATCATTGCTATTCATAAAGTTAATTGTGCCTTTGTAAAAAGAAAGTGTCCTGTTTTGACTTATACTAACAAATATTTATATTCTTTAACTAAAAGCTTCTCCATTAACTTCTGCAGTTCAACTTCTCTTCTTTTCCAGAATAATCATTCTAGATACTCTCCTAATAATAATGCCACTCTTTTTGGTGCCTCTTTCTCCTCAAACTGTCACCCCCACTTCCTCCTACTGGAACTATGCCCTCATATATTTTCCACAAGTAATTTTTCTAAGTGTTATCTTATCTACAAGGGAACAAGGCATATGGTTTAGATGTTATAAGCGTTCCTCTGAACTTGTTCCAAGCCTTGCTTACCTGTTTTCTAACTACAAAGCATACTGGAAACATTCACAGTCTGCATAAATTCAGTTCAACACCCAACTGACTGGAGCACTTTATGGTAATTGAACTGCAACTCACCATTTTTGATCTAGTTCCTAATAAGTAATAAGCACATTGAAAAAAATCTAATTAGAGACATATGAGAATGTGCAAGATTAACTGAACTGAAAATAGAGGTACTTAAATGTCCAGGACTAAAGAGTTTTTACTCCAATAATAATGCATCATGAAATATCAGTCAGCTGTAAACAAACTTGGTATGGTCAGTGTCAGGTTGTATGGCTAGAGAACAATCCTGAGAACTTCACTTCAGGGATGCGTATGACATGCATCATGAGGAAGATAGTGGATAACTGTATAGGAGAACTAGATGTGTGTTCAACTGCAGCTGATCAATGCGTATAGTCAGTATACAGACATATAAGGTGGCAGCAGTAATGGCCTGATTAATTCAGTTTAACACCAAGTTTTAATGGAAGATAAGGCTCCAGTGCCAGTTTTAAACCATATGTATGTTTATGGATGCATTTGCTTGTCTGCTTATGATAATGTTAATGTGCAATGGAACACACAAATTTGTATTTTCTTTGCCAAATAGTAAAACTTTTCTAATGGTAAAACACTACCACATGATATTTCTCTGAAGTGTGTGCGATACTTTTGAATATGCAACAACATTTTGATAACTGTGTGTTCTCCAAATTAATTTTGTGAATTAGTCTGTTAATGATTTTTATAGCTAAACTTTGTAAGGATTAATCTTGCCTGATGCACATATACAGACTACTGTATGCACATTACTTAACATGAAAAAGAGATGATCCCATCCCCCTTCTTATATGTTGATTCTGATGTTATCTAATAGCTACAGTAGAATTAGTATAAGCTCAGCACATCTTTGTCCTTCAGGTGCTCAATAATGGAGGGACTGTGCGACAAGTGCCCCCACCTCCCCCACCTGCAGCGTCTACTCAACAGCAGCCACTACAGCAACAACAGCAGCCACAACAGCAACCACCACCTATGATGACCCAGCCACAGCAGACTTCTCAGCCACAGTACCACAACCAGCTCTACGCCGAGGAGGACATGGGGTACAGGTATGCTGATCCCCATGCCTACAACAACCACTACGAGAAAACCTACGACAGGACCTACGACAACTATCACCATTACCATGACACACGGTAAAGTAAAGACCGGGCTTGGCACATGTCCTGCCCGGGCTGTTGATGCTCTCTCTTGGTGCACGGGCGAGGGACCACTACTGCCACTACCTGTCTACTGATGCTGCATTGATACTGACTCACAGCTGTTCTCACTAAAAGAAGGGGATAGGGCTTTCTAGTCTGTCACAACTACATATGCCGAACTTCTCATGGGGTTTAAATTGCCATGGTTTTGGAAAGGGTAATTACAAGCTTATACTCAGAAAAGCATGGTTTGGGATAACAAAAGGGCATTATGCAGTGGTGGAGGTGAACATTGTTTGCCCTAACCCTTTCAGTTCTCCATCAAGCGATCTTTTAGCCCAGTCTTTCGACAGTGCTACTAGAATACTAGTTGGTCTCCAGGGTCCTCTGCCTACAGCTGGTGGTGGTATCCTTTTCTTTTGTTTGTTTTTAGTTTCTTGTGTTTGCTCTTTTCTTTATGAAGTAAGGTACTGTAGATGAATTCTTTGCTTTTTAGTGTAGGTTAGCCTGATCAATATTATGTTGTAGAATGAATCTTTTTTGGTAACACCTTTTGTAGCTGACTGCAGCATGCTTCTCTTCATTACATGTAAGTATATATTAAATATGAAGAATTCTATACATATAATGATTTATAAATACAGTGAACTGTATACCAACTACTGGACTTGTCTTACAGGACAATGACTCGTGAAGACATAGCTGTGATGCAAGAACGACGTATGACTGGCCAACAGAACATGGGAGCTCCCCCACCACCACCATTACCTGCTGGCCATCACCGCACTAATTCTGCTCCTAACCCTCCACCAGCTGCTCCTCCAGCCCCTCCTGCCCTTCCTTCCAGTGGTCCTCCCCCACTTCCTAGTGGTTGTCCCCCTCCTTTGCCTGCTGGTGGACCTCCTCCTCTTCCAAGTGGAGGACCTCCTGCACCTCCAGCACCTCCTCTGGGGGGCCCACCTGCTCCTCCAGCACCCCCAATGAGTGGCCCACCACCTCCTCCTTCAGGTGGTCCTCCTCCTCCTCCAGCTCCCCCAGCACCTCCTTCAGCTGCTGCTCCCCCTCCCCCTCCTCCTCCTCCAGGTGGGCTAGCTAGATCGCAGTCATCAGATGAGCCCTCCGGCAACAGTGGGTTAGCTGCTGCACTAGCAGGTGCCAAATTACGCAAAACTCGTGCCCCTGACAGTGAAAGCACGGGGTCAAGCAGCTCAGGGGGTAGTATTGGTAGGGGATCTGGTGAAAGGCCTGCATTAGGAGGGATGATGAGTATGATGGATGAGATGGCTGCCACTCTAGCACGACGTAGGGCCAAAAATAAAGATCCTCCCTCATCACCTACGCAGTCACAGGTCAGCTCTAATTGTAACATAATTAGTTATCATATTTTTTCTTTAAATGAGTGCATCCCCGAAGTAGAATCATTTATCACAAAGATATATGCGCCTGTAGCTGTAAGCAGCATATCTTCCATCATCTATGATGGGATATGCTGATTAACATGGCTGAATAAAATATTAAATGAAATTATGATGATTATGAGAGGATGCCTTAGACATATTAAGGAATAGTAATTTAGATACGTTAATTGTGTGGAAGACAGAGATTAGGGGTTGGAGAACATCAAACTGGAACTGAGTGAGGGTTGTGAGAAGAGGCTTGCTGATGATACAGATGGTTATACAATGGAAGACTTGGAAATTTTTATGTAAGCTGAATGGATTGAAGTGATATTTGTTTATCAGGAAGTAAGTTCTACTTTTTACTCTTATGACAGAAACATGTCAAGAATGGCAGTCCTAATAAGGGTCTTGAATGAAAAAGGAGGGCAAAGGACAGGTAGATATAAAGGGAACAAATAAGTAACATTTATTGAGGAAGTAGAAAGATTGCCAAGTTAAAAGGGAACTTGTTTTAGTTGTTAGGAAAGACATGATAAGGTAAAAGAGTTCCAAACCTTCTCAGTAGAGGGAACATGTGATACATTCAGAATAACCTAATAGTTGTATTGCACCATGCCACAATAGAGAAAAGGAGATTAAGAACTCAATGTGAAATTCAGCTTGAAAGAACAGGTCCAGGGAAGAAGCTCATTGTGATGGGTCATGTTATTGGATGAGTGTGGGTTGAAAGTGTTAGGAAGGTAGAGAGTCCTATGAGATATTGCAGTAAGAAATGAGTATTCAGAGTATTTGCATGAGCAGCCCTTAGCAGGGAAAATTTATACTTGTAACTCAAATAATTCATCATACTAGTAGTCTCTGGTTTTGTTAGATTATACATGACAGCTGGAGATTGAATATGCACAAATGAGGCTGTTGTTCAGTTGTTCCCAGTGCTACCACTAAATTGGGAAAGGTGGATATATTAAAGAAAAAAAATGTGGTGCAGGTACAAATGATGTTTGGATGCGAGGCATGGGCTATAAATGAGAATGCACACAAAGGGGTGAATGTATTGTGATGAAATGTCTTAGGACAATACGTGTTGTAAGGAAGGTTACTCAGCTATGTAATGATAAGGTAAGAAAAGGGTGAGATAATAAGAAGAGTATGGTTGAGAAAATTTAAGAGGGTGTTAAAATGATGTAGACATATGGAGAGAAAGACTGAAGAGAGGTTGACAAAGAGGATATATGTGTCAGAGGAAAGAGAATGGGGAGATCAAATTGGAGATAGAAAGATGGAGTGGAATATATTTTGAGAACTTAGGAGAGGTTGACAAAGAGGATATATGTGTCAGAGGAAAGAGAATAGGGAGGTCAAATTGGAGATGGAAAGATGGAGTGGAATATATTTTGAGAACTTTAGGCCTGAGCCTTCAGGAGGATGAAAGGCATTCATGGGATAGAGTGAACTGGAGTAATATGGAATACAGGGGGTGACCTGCTGTCAGTGGACTGAACCGTGGCATATGTAAAGCAGCAGGAGGAAACTATGGAAGGGTTTGTTGGGTTTGGTTGTGTAGATGAGGCTGTGGTTTTGGTGCATTACACATAAGAACTAGATTTTGGATGTGAGAGAACCAGGCATTTCCTTCGTTTGTTCCTAACACTACCTCACTAATGCAGGAAACACTGAACATATATGAAAGAAGGAAGAGGTACAGATAAGAGAGGGAAAACAAAACTATGAGAGATATGTTTCTAATACGAAAACTTTAGTAGTATTATGATGTAAGATCAATGAGAGGGTTTGTGGGGCTCATCAGACTTTGCAATTAATAGTACGAGTATACAGGTTAGATATCAAACAAGAGAACAGGAACATGTAGGTAACACTTTCATAGATTACTGATGTATGGTCATCCCTCCTGATAGTTAAGGGCAAATTTTATATTGTAGCCCTTGATGTTTCAAAAGTTTCTGTAGGATCTTCCAAAAGTTTTTGTAGGATCTGACATAGAAATGTGATCTCTAAGTTCCCAACTTTTTTAGCTTTCCTCTCCCAGTGCAGATAATACTTCTGTTTCTCCTCTCAGGAGTTGGCTCCTTGCATGTCTCCTCCATTGAATTCACTTCACAGTACTAGGCAAACTACTGATTCATGTTACTACTTTTTAGCCAGTGACACTTCAGTGGCAGGATGATGTGATGTATGTCTCTTTCCCTGCCTCATTAAGCTTTGGAACTCATTACTTTCCTTTGTCTTACTTAACCAATGCAACAGATTCCTTTCAAGGGGCAAGGTTTTCACTTTTCAAAAAAACTTTTTTTCCTAGCCTATGTCTCAACTAGATTCTTTAGAAAATATATAAGCAGTACAATGTGCAGTGGCTCATTTTTTAGATACTGGACCATTTCTTTTAAACAGGATCCACCAAGATCATCACAAAAAAGTCCAGGCAACACGTCATCATCTTCAAATGGCAAGACTGGACCAGAGTCACCAAAGCCAGCACGCAAGAGGTTTGGCTCCACATCAGATGATGGAGCCCCAAGAGTTAATGGACTTGGGGAATCTACAGGAGGAGGAGGAGCATCAGCAGGAGATTTAGAGAGACTTAAAGAAGAAATTATGGATGAAATGAGGAAGGAGCTTGATAAAGTTAAACAGGAGATAATTGATGGTGAGTGGTATAAGCCTTGTTTAACTATAATAAATTTTAGAATTGATTTGAAAAGGTAAGTTTCAAATTATGCTTAGTCCTGGTAAAGTGATATGTTTCCTAATTAACTTTCAAATTAGACAGCTTACCATACGTTTACCATGGTTTTGGAGGCTCTTTAACCTCCACAGCTGTTTTGGAGGCTCTTTAACCTCCACAGCTTGTCTCTAACCACCTGCCCTGTTGCTTCTTTGCTCATTAAGGCTGTGGAAGGCCAACATACAGAAACTTAAATTGCACAAAGCTAACAGATCTCTCTTTATTGACTGTGACTCAAATACAGTAATTGCAGCCCTCATGGACAGTCACATGAAAGACTACATGGTCATTAAGGTTTGCATCCTGAAATAAAATCCTATACAAGATAGAATAGGAAGGATTTGTGGAGGTGTTAGATTTTATGTTAAAGGTTCACGTACATCATCTGAACTACTAAATTCTTCAGATAATGTGGTGAAAGTGTTTATCAAAACTGAAAACTTAACTTGGTTACTTTACTAACATAGAAGCCACCAGGGTCACCTAGTTGCTGGACTCCACCTGCTTTAGGTTACACTGTGAGTGAAAAGTCACCTTTGGCGAGGCTGTATCATTGGGAGTGTAGTCTCATTAAAAGACTTCACTCCAAAGGATTCTGCATTTCCCTGCTACTAGAAGTAGTGCAGCCCTGGGCTGTAAGAGCCTTTACAAAGAGGCCCTGGGTTACACCAGGATTCTTTAGCAGAAATTGGTCCTGGGGTAAGTATAAATAAATAGTATAGTGTAAGCCAACGGAAACCTAAACAGGTGTAAAAGAATAGGAAGAGTAAATGAAGAGTTGTTTAGTATGCTAAAAGTTCAGTTACATCTGAACTAATAAATACCTCAAATAATAAAGTGGAGTTTTTTAGTTATCAAAACTTAAACTTTAACTTATCTATCCATCTGTCGATATCTCTGATGCCCATTTCCAACAGGAACTCCAATCAAGGGGGTGACCACGGCAAAAGAGCCTCCACTTGTACCTGTCCTTACATGCCCCCCTCGCATAATCCATTCCCCACATTCTTCCCCCTTTTTTCTCTCCCTCCAGCACTCTTCCACTCTGTTTTCCCATGTCACGAGTGGTCTTCCTGTCACACCAACTCCTGTAATCGTATTGTCATATACTCTCCTTATACACTCCCATCTTGTATTTTTTCCATATGCCCAAAACACCTCAAAATATTTTGTTTCATCCACTCTGCCACTCCACAATTCATTGCCATACCAGATCTCTCATACAATCATTCATTATTTTCATTTCCACTCAGATAACTCATTTCCACAGCCTGGATTCTTGACGGCCATGACTCATCCCATGTCCATATTTTGGCTGCATAAGTCAGGGTTGGGAGAACCATATTGTCCCTTAATCCTTTCTTCACTTCCATACTTACATTAGAGCTCTACCCTTCATTATTCTGCTAATAGATCCAGTGACTCTTCTACCCTATACTGCTCTCTCCCAATCTCTCCTTCCATATCACCAAACTTACCTAAGATAGCTCCCAAATACATAAATTCTGTCACCTCTTCTAGATTAGTTAACTTTCTTCTCTTACTTTATAGGGCTTTGTACAGTCTCTACTTTCACTTTATTTCCTCTCAAACACCACTACTTTACTTTAATCACATTTACCTTCAGTCGCCTACATTTACACACATCATAAAACTCACTTTACAACTTGGTTAATGCATTAACATAAAAGTCACCAGGTGCTAGATCAGTTGAGAAAAGCCAGTGATGATTCTCTTCAAGGAGCTAATACTCTCACAAATTTGCAGAGATCTGAACTGAACCACTTAGAATGACTGACATCACTAGGGCTGTACTCTCTGGAGCAAAGACAGGAAAAGTATATCATTATTCACACTTGGAAACTCCAAGAAGGCTTTCTTCTGACCTGCACTCAAAATTAATTCACTTGTGACAGGACAGTTATGGAAAACTGTAAAATTACCCCTAAAATGAAAAGGTGAAATAAGCACATACAAAAAAAACTTCAACATTTGGGACTCAAGACTATTCAGCATATTGCCTGCAGCCATGAAAAACACCATGCGATGCACAGTGGATAAATTTAAGAAGGCCTTTGATAAGTGTTTACAAAGTGATCCTGACCAGCCAGGCTGTGGAGGTTACATGGGCCAAGAGGCGGCAGTTTCCAATGGTTTGTTCAACCAGCATCCCATCTCAGCAGCCTAGACTTAGCCAAAGTTGTGGGGGTAGAAGGACTCGGAAGAGAATACCAGTTAAATTAAAAAAATGTAAAGAACAAGAAAGAAATGTGGTATCCAACCTTGATATCTCTGGAGTTATGGTACCAAAAATATCTTTCAGAAGATTTAAACTTACCACACAAGATGGAAATGTCTAGAAAACAGTACTTTTGAAAATAATCTCATTGCAGATAGCACAGATGAATATCTGCACAAAAGGAAACTGTTTAGACAGTGATAAGGTCACCCTCTTTCAGCAGACCGTAGAGCCATCTAGAATAAACTGTACAATATATCTATATATCTCTATATCTCTGACACCTGTTCCCTTCCGGAACTCCGTCAAGGGAGTGGCCTCATCAAAAGAGTCTCCATAACTAGTGAACTCCAGTGCTGTTTTTGAGCCTTTAGTGCCTCACCTTTAACAGGCCACTGGCAGAGGGCAAGTCTAGCACAGTGTTTGTTGGACTCCTACCTAATGTTCCTGCTGACTACTTTACCTAACGTTCCTGCCCAGTGTTCCTACTTACTACTTCTACCAAATGTTTCTACCTAAAGCTCCTACCTAAATGTTCCTAACTACTGCTTCTACTATTGCTTCTATCATTTTGCCAAAAGGCAGAGCTACCTAATAGTGGTCACCACAGGAAAATCTAGAATCACAAAGAATGAGCTGTGTGAGTTCAGTGTTGCCAGGTGTTATGTATGACAAGGAGAGATTGTATGTTTGTGGACATAATGCCAGTAGTCCATGTGTGGGTGAGGTAGAAAGAAAAGACAGCTACCCGGGTCTAAGGAGTGCAGCTTGACAACCACTGAAGTGCTGGCTCACTACGCAGCCGTCATTAACCCTCCCGATACCCAGGCGGGTAGTACTGGTAATATACCTCCCTGGTCGTTGGCTGCCTACCAACTACTACCTACCACAACATATACTTTCTACAAAAAATATAGACTTATTGTATGACATCACCATCTCAGATACTCTTTACTATGATCTGAACCGTACAAAAGTACAGACATGGATGCTAAGTCACTGCATTACACCACATCATCATAGAGGTAAACTTTGGAAATCTAATTACAACAGTAAGTGGAGGTAAACAATGAGATGACTGTGGTGCTCTAGGAAGCACTCTTGAGTGGCAAAACACCAGAGGAGTGTGTGAAATGGTTGATTGTGGAAGAATTCAGTTATGCACCAGGCACTTTCCTTAAGAAAGAGAGCAAAAGTTCCTGAGTAGAACAAGAAAGATACTCCCTTTAGGACCATAGAGTGGCTAATACTATTCATCTGATTTGCTGAGTATATACAGTAGGCATTAGTCAACTCAGTCCCGTACCAAAGTAGAAGAGTAATTTTGATATAGGAGAATCATTTTATACTCTGTGGTGGAGTGCGATTAATGATACTAAGCTTTATGTTACTAGTGACACCAATGAATATTGTTTATGTGGAATTTGAGTGAATTACAGATATTACAGTGATGGTGAAATTAGTTTGTCATTGCTGTCATGTACCATGTAATTTTACTGATTGGATATAAAAGAAGAGTTTGAAAGTTTGATCTGACTAGTCATCATCTTTATTTTGCTTCTCTTATCTTTCAAGTTTACAGCTGAGACTCCTTTGGGTTGAGAAGAGGCCTAGGTTTGTCAACCCCATCATGCCAGATCAAGGCTAAAATTTTCCTTCTATATATATTTTTTTGCTGAAACAGCTACTTTTTGCAAGTTATTATATGGATGAGACATGAGCATTTGCAGGTTATGCAACCTATGTGAAACGATTGAGTTCATATTACTAATATGGTTCAAAAATGTTAAATATTCTTTTCTTTTGCAGCTGTCAAGATGGAGCTAAACCGGAGATAAGTGTGCTACACCTAATGAAGAAGAAGAAGAAAAAAGAAGTCTTTGTGGGAAAGTCATGACATTCAGTAAAAAATCAAATTGCGGGGCCTGCTTCATGAATTAGGGACCACTTACATTTCTTCTAAACAGAGGAGTGAATGGAGTTTTGGTACAATGTGAAACAGAAAAAAAATTGTACCACTGACAGTGCTCATACTACATATACAACCACTACTTGACCATTGTTATTATCATCTTTATTGTGATTATTATTCAGAATGGATGATATGTTTTCCTACTCTACATTTATACCCAAATAAAGTATTATTGGTGCAGAATGTTAAAAAAGACAAAAGACCCTTGTGCTATAACTGATTATAAGTTGTGTGTGTGGTGAAAACTTGTTGATCCTACTGTGTTGAAAAACTGCAGTGGACAGAATGTTTATTTAGGGTGTTGTTAGCACATATCTGGTGATGCAGCACCACTTACTGTGTTGCAGGTGATGTTGCAGCAACACCCAGTACTGTACGTGGTGTTTCTGCACCACTCAATTTAATATAGGTGATGTTGCAGTACTGCCAGCACTACTGAGTGCCATACTTTAGATGGTTTTACAACACAGAATCCTGTGTTGCAGATGATGATGCGGTACCACCCAGTGCTGTATGTAGTGTTATAGCACCTTCACTAAACGTGCAGGATTTGCTGCTACTAGGGCTGGCTATTAGAGACCTAT
Source organism: Panulirus argus (assembly GCA_038088735.1). Lineage (NCBI taxonomy): Eukaryota > Metazoa > Arthropoda > Malacostraca > Decapoda > Palinuridae > Panulirus > Panulirus argus. Next base: position 7,161 of record JAYMFT010109653.1, on the reverse strand, counting down.
TTCCAATATATTAAATTATGGTACTCCTACACGAGTATTATATTCTTGTTATCCATTTGCATATGATGTTTATAAACAGCATTGTAATGTACAAATTACATTTCTCACAAGCTTTTGTATTTTAATTTTGAGTCAGTCTGGAGGATTATGTACCTTTGGATTGCCAGTTAGAATAAACACTAGCAATTTAAAAATTAAATAAATCTTATTTTGAAATTACATTGGACTAAACCTGACACCACCACTAATGCTCTAGTCCATTAATGGTGTCATGTGCTTTTAGTTTCAAAATAAGGGAAAAGGAAGTCATTGAGACTTCTCTTTTTACAAATTCATTTGCCATTTCCTGCTTTAGCGAGGTAGGGCTAGAAACAGATGAACAACTGCCTTATTTGTTCCCATTTTGTTCACTTTATAGCTGCCATGTATAATACACCCAAACCAGAGCCCACCATCCACATCCTAGCCTTACAGACCATTCCATGGTTTCCCTTGATTGCTTCACATACTCCTGGTTCAGCCCACTGACAGCACCTCACCCCCATATACCACATCTCTCCAATTTACTCTATCCCATATAGCCCTCTCACACTCCTGAATGTTCAGGCCCCAGCACCTCAAAACCTCTTTCACTCCACTCTTCCATCCAAGTTATTTATCAATGGTGATTAGGAAGAAATGAAAGTATTTTGGTTATTATTATTTGACTGCAGGATATCTCTTTTTCTTATATCTGCTTGCATCATATCATTCAGTAGAACCATTTTGCACCAGTTTATTGGTATATTGATCCAGCCTTAGTTGCAGTATCATCAAGTATGCTGCAGTTGGTGTAGCAGTACTACCCATAATGCTGTATGTGGTGATGCATCATCATTGACTGTTATAGGTATTTGTTAAACACCACCCACTGTGCTGAAGGTGGTGTTGCATTACCATTCACTGTTCTACCATGTGTTTACCATCACATGCCAACTCAGATCATTTGGTCATTTGTTGCCTTGAGTTAGGAATAAATTATTATGTAATCTTATTGTTTCAGCTCTTTATAAATCATCTTGGGAGGCCTTTTTAATTTTCTGCATAAGAATTTATGGAACAAAAAATTTAAAGGTCTTTTATGACAGGTATTAAAGTGATGAATGTACAGCTCAATTGACTCAATGTAGTGAAAGGTGTAGTGATGATTAAGACAAGTTAGATATACTCAGTTGTGTTACATGTGCTGTCAGGCAGATATGCACTAAGATCCGAACAACCCTCAGAGTGACATTGCAGCTTATGCTGCTTTCTCCAACACCTGCATGGAGTCGGTGCATCAGCTGTATTTTTGTAGGGAAAGTAATTTATTTATAGTATTGGCTTTTCAACTACTTTTGTACAGCCACACCTCTTAAATCACATGCTTTACTAAGGAATGTATATGACAGCCACACTGCCTATACTAAGGTCTCAAGTTTTGTACAAGCCCTGCCCCCTTTGCACTCCTAACTTCCCTGTAAATAGACCCCTCCCTGCCCAGGGTTGGTAGGGCACATAGGATCCACTCATGGAAACCTAATGAGCCTTTGCATTTAGTACAGTGTTGGGGTTCATACTCTTGCTGGTGTTTTTTATGCATTATCATGGAATTATTACTATGCCACATTAGCATATACTATTAGTATGATGGTGAAATTATATTACTTTTTGTAAATAAGATATGTAGATACAGTGGTGAATGTTAGTGCTAGTGCTTCTGTGGTCTTTGCTCACCTATGCTGCTGAACAGACTCTGGACTAAAGTTTTGAATCGTGCTCTCGAAAATTTTTATATATTATAAATGTTTATAGGAGCATTATAATAAACAAATCATCCATTAAGTTATGATTAAGTACTTAGTGATTATGCTGTTTATGTTGTAGCCACAATCACAATGTTTTAAAGGGGACAAACATTTGCTGTCTAATAACAGAATGACACCCGGGAGCACGCTTCAAAAACATGGTCCGGAATAATGCAGATGTCTGTATGTCTTGCCAGGCTGTCTCCAACCACGGAATACCAGGGTTTGTTTGGTATCTAGTCAAGACTCCGAAGAAGACTCGTTACACTTTTTTTCCCCTTGGGTGATTGTCAGAAATATGAATGGCTAGCCATGCTGTAGTGCTACATTCGTAATTAATCTGTGCTGCTTGGTGAGTATATGTGGTATTATCAGCAACTTTTACTCACTTTATCATAGGAATTATTATTTTCATGGTGTTATACAGAAAATATGATGCTGTGAAGTGATGTAAAAACAGTTTGCACAGACTTCATGCTGGTGATGCCACATATATTATCAAATCACCATGTATTATCACTTGCAGTGCTTCCATTTCATTTCATGATAATGTTGAACTTGATATTAGAGTATGCTGAAGTTTTTGTAGAAACCTGGAACAAGTCTTGCCTAATATTTGATTTCTTACCATTAGCTGGAACTGTACTGTGCTCTTTAATTGTTTTTGGTCTGTTTCAGCTCATGTTACAATGATTTGTCAAATGGGGTCAGTATTTTTTCTCCTTTTGTACATTTGAGAGTGAGGTGAGAAAGTATGCTATATTGTATATCATTAAAGCTTCTCCCCACAAGTTAGTTGAAAATTTAGATGAGGAAGGAAAGAAAGGTTGCACCAGTTTTCAGGGGAAGAAATTATGTAAACACTCTATGGATTATCACTGAAATATTATTTAAGGAAAAGACAGCCTGGCTGTGGTTTCTGACTGAAAATGACCAGTCTTGGAGAGCTGCTGCTGTGATCCCTCCCAGAAGGTGAAATCTTAGCTTGTGTCTCAGATGTGGATGTCAGGATTTGTTATAAAAGGGAAGAACATATGTTCTTTGAAAGAAAAACGTATGGTTGTTTGAACTTTTTAGTTCACCACATGGAAGTCTTACATATATCATCCAAAGATCCCTGTTATCATGAATGAAAGACTCCATTACACTATTGGCTATTGTATAGTCACAAGGTTGCAGTAACTAGTCACAAGTTTGAGAGAAGTTTGCATTATACTCACCACAACTAAGACAGTCACTAGTCACCAGCACTTGGGTAGAGTGTAAACTGAAAAAGGTTTTCCATTTTTAGCTAATTTTATTGATATTTTCCAAGAGTCCATTAAAAGTACCAATTTAGGACATGGTTTAAGTTCTGATGATGGTACGAGGCACTTTCAGCCATGAAGTGTTTTAAGGATTTATGTACCAATGTTGTATCACTACAACCCTTAACTGAAGCAGTTGACTTTTTCCTGTAACATTATAAGTATCACTAGTCTTGAAAATAATGATAGTTAAGCTGACACTCCATCTGACTTCAGTGATAAGAATATATTTGTGTTTTCCATTTATGGGTTTTTATTGTTGTTTATTCCCACAGCATAAGTATGGTTGATCATTCACATAAAGTGTGTTTTGTCATTTGAAAGATGAAAGTACTGCTATACTAACTTATATAAGGTGACATGTAAGCCCAATATCAGGTAATGAGCAACAGATAGTGATCTAGACATGTTTGTGTTATTTGTCTGTCAGCATGTATTTTCACATTTGTTCACTGTTTTCCAGGATAACAAGGTAGCACTAGGGGCAGATGAAGAATTGGTCTCATTCATTCACACTGTTGCTTTCATAATTTTTCACAGTATGTTATAATCTTAAGAAAAATTATGATACACAAACCAGCATGCAAATATTAGAAAAAAATAACAGGTATTTATGAGATATTTTCAAATTACTCTGCAACCTAAGCTGCAACCATATATCAGAAAACTTTGCCAGAAAAGATGAAATGACAAAAAGCAGGTTATTTTTCCAGTATGTATTTTTATGAATTATGTATCAGTTATTTCTAGACACTTATAAATTATTGACATTAATCAGAATGTTGTTTCTGGTGCTTTTATAGTCAGAAGAGAAATCTGTGTAATTTGACATTCTACTCCATTTGCATCCTTTTGGATTAATGTTGGAAGATACATTTGGTAAGCTTTGCTTACTGTTTAAAGCTAGTCTATACATTACATTGCATAAATCTACATTTGGGGAGGCCAGCACACATTTGAATAATCCTTATATTTTTGGGCATAGTTAATTTTTCATCTTCCAAGGATTAAACATACATGAGAAATACTTAAAATGAGTTAAGTTTTAAAATATGGTTGTATTTGTCAAGCTGGAAGGGTAGATGCCATTATAGAGCAGTTGTGAAAAGAATGAATATTACCCCAGCATGTTTATATGAAGAATTTGGAAGGGTAAAGGCTTTTCTACAAGCAGGCAGTATGAGTATACAACAGAAAGAGAAATATGGTTCTAGAATTCTACATTTTTTGAGATCAGAGTTAGCATAGCCATGTGAATTTATTGCCAGAGTAGAGAAACATGCTTCCAGGGGTTGTTAAAGACCACTGGATCAACTGCCAGCAGCTTGTCACAAATGCTGTTTCAGGATTTGATAATAGTTTATGTATAAAACAATTCTGAGGTATTAAAATATGTATCATTATTTAAAGGACCTTGTTGTTCACAGAGTAATGATTGATGAAAATGTAGCTGTAATTTGTTCATATAGCTATTGGTCTCGGACATACAGTATACAAATTAACCCTTTCACAGCATGACCCAACCTTCATCCTTCTACCCTATTGTTGCAGATCCCAGTTTTTGTCCCTCCCTAAATATACTAAACTTGGTGCTTTTGAGGTCACATCAATTTCATGAGCATAGTAACAAAGTTGATAAGAAGCCATGAGCCTCACTCAGAGTAAAGAAAATGAAGGGACTGAAAGCTTAATTACCTCCTAAATGTCAGAGGGAGGAGTATATGTTACCACATCAAAGCACTAAACTTAAATGGAGTTTACATGGAGTTTCTCATTCAACATTTCATTAGTATTATGCAAAATAGATATTCATATGGCCTATGTTCCAACAAAAAGACTGAAGAGTGCTAACACAAAGAAAGTTGATTTGACATAACAGAAGGGAGAATGCTGTTTCTAGCTGAACTGGTTGGTTGATATCACTCTGTGCAACACCATACAGTGGTGGTATAAACATGAGCTTTCAAACAAGTTCTTCACTTTTGCTCACTTTTGTAATCATGCTGAAATTCTCTTATTCAAACACAATATAATTTCTTTTCCTCCCACTGCTATAAAAAGAAGGTTGTTTCCCCATGGTACCACTGTGAGTTAAGATAATTACATTTATTAGATATTATCTGACCTTTGTCTTCAATGTAGAGTGCTATTTAAATAAATTGATAGAACAGGTTTTTACAATATCACCGTAAAATTCATTATCTGATATTGGTTTCACATTCCCCCTTATCCAGTGTTAGTGTATTAATCAATCGTCCTTGTAGATGTAATGTCACCTTTGTCAGGTGACAGTATTTTTGATATGACTGATGGAATGAATTAATAGGATAAATAATGAAATTCTCCTATTCCATCTATTGTTCTTAACCTCATTCATTTATATGGGGTAGATCAGTGGTATACAGCCTCCTACCCACTCATAAACATCCACTGATGTAAAACACAAAAATATCACCAGCTAGATGACATGTCAGTTCAACAGTGATCATTTTCATGTTTGACGATGCTGTAATAAAGTACGTATGTATCACCTTTTTCAGTTATATGAAAATTTAACCACCCTACATAATCATTCAGCTGACATATTGTGTTTTTGGTGGGTCTGCAACAAAGAATTGTGATAACATGTAATAAAGGTGTTTTGTGTTAGGTTTTGCACAAAGCAACCATTTATATTGAAGTGGCTTATCAAATAGATTACTGTTTTCCTAATAATCTGAGGTTGGAAGTTTGTCTTATAACCCAGCTGTACTGTTATCTTATATTTGGCTAATGTATGAAAATTCCACAGAGAGCAGGCACCTTGTGACTGTATTTTGTCATAAAGCCTTTAAGGGGCAACAAAATAAAATAGTAAACCAAAGTTGTTGTAAGCCTCACCAGTTAGGAGCACAGAATTGTACTTCAGTGAAGTATAAAGTTTTGGCTCTTTGCACGTGGGGACTAGTGTTATTATTACACATGTAATGGTAATGGGAGTTAAATATATAATGTAACTAAGGATCACCCATCTTCCTTTTTTTACCTTCCAAAGTTGTAACCATTGCTTGCGAATGGCAGTTACACTATAGGTTCAGTGAGGAAACGACTTTCTAGATGGTATTTGATCCAGCAGATCCATTTTTCTACTTTTATCAAATTTTGTTGCTTTTCCTAGGATTAATTATATATGACAATGCAGATTTGCCCAATATTTTATATATAGTTTTTAATTGTATCTAAGTAATGTATGTGTTTAAATAATGAGTAATAGAGTTGATCTTTGGTATGTTAATATTATTGAAGACTGTTGAATGTTGAAGGTGATGCAGAGTAATTACTTCCCTATATTATGGGTTTTGTTCCTCTGGCAAATGATTGAATACATGTTTTGTGCACAAATGATAGAAAGGTTGATGATGTCTCTGTGTGGGTGAATTTAAAGATGAGCTAATGAGGACTTGTACCCCAATAGCTTTTGGATGGGATTAGTTATTATGACCCATAAATTATTACTTCACTAATTGTTCACCATGGCCAGAAAAAGCCATGTGAAGAATCAACCATAACCTCAGTTACAGTGATGCATCACTGGATTCATAAGTGATTATACAGACATTTAGTGCAATAAATAGGAAAACCACAACCATCTTTAGACAGAGCTTGCCAAGTGAGTGGGAATATATATCTATATCTATCTATCTATCTATATATATATATATATATATATATATATATATATAATATTTTTTGTCTTTTCCCGCATGAGCAATGTAGCGTACAGAACAGATGACTGAGCCCTAGGGGGAAAATTCCTCACTTGGCTCCTTGATCTATTCCTTCATTTGGAAAGAAATATTGGAAAGGAGAATTTCCAGCCACCTGCTGCTGCCCCTCTTAGTTGCCTTCTATGACACGCAGGGAATACATGAGCAGTATTCTTTCTCCCATCCCCAGGGATATATATATATATATATATTGTGCATATATGTATATATGCGTGTATGTGAATGAATGGATCTTTCTTCATCTGTTTCCTGGTGCTACCT
>JAYMFT010109642.1:0-13546 GCA_038088735.1 Panulirus argus | reverse complement strand
CTGTGTACACACTCTTCTATATATATATATATATATATATATATATATATATATATATATATATATATATATATATATATCAGCTAATATTTACCAGATTAGTGACCAAACATCGAGTGCGTTTTAGAACCAAGAAAATATTGGAAGAGAAGAGTAACTTTCAAGAAAGCATGTTTGAATATATTTGGTTATATGATGTACTGCTGAGGCGGAGCCATCGCTGCCTGGACAGCAAAATGCATCACCATCAAATCTCTCACACACTTCAATTTTGCTACAGCATCTAAACATCTTTTCTCTTTATGTCACTCACAGATTTCACTGAAAGTATGCCTTACGTCTGAACACTCTACAACTGTGTCCTGTTTCTCCTCTTTACCTTACCCATCCATAACCTCCTTTTTCTCTCATCAACTATAAGTTAGAAAGAAAATGTGTTCCCTTGGGAGAGATGATAAGGGATCAACATTTCTATTATGTGCCGTGTTTAGTGAAGGTTCGGTGGCATGTGCGGTCATGTTATGATGGATCATGTGTGTTATTTCCCCATGATGGATGATGTCATCTGTCTGATGGATGATGACCTGAGATTTTCCTGCACTCTCCTGTGTCCGCTGATGACACAAGGACGTATTCCATCTCCAAATGTCAATGTAATGTAAACCTGTTAAGGCCCATGTGATATCCATAATTCGTGGATTCTTCAGCGGCCTTCAGTCCGGGCAAACCACCCCTACCCCCAGATTTTTGCTATTCATTGTCCTCTTTTTTCAAAACTTGACCCAACAAGTTCTCATATTTTCAATATCTCTGACACTTGATCGTCACAGAAACTCATCAGGTACCGTTGTCATCATACACAGTACACAGTCAAGGAGGTGTATCTCCCGTACGTAAATCATGGTCAGCGACGGTAAGGTGTACACCACGGGATCCCCTAGGCAGAAGCGGGGGACGTCAGTCTGACGCCCACATCCCCCACGGGAACGTCCCTCAGCACATCAGGGCAGTAAAACCCACTTACGGCACGCATCAAGAGCTCCAGTAATTATGGAATAAACCATAAATTCCTGGGAATAGTAAGTCACCACCATACTGTGAAGATAAATGGAAGAGGAACCATAAAACCCATTTATGGGAAACAAGTTCATTAGGTCAGACGTGCAGGGTGGGGCTAGGATCACTATCATGGCCGACGCCAGACGGTGAGGGAGGAACCAGGCTCAGGAGGCGGGTCGGCTAGGGATCTGGACGTGTCTAGGGACGGACGGAGAGGATAGGTGGGTGTGAATGTTGATGATAGATAGATGGGCGTGTATTGCTGGTGTCCCCGTCTATCCTCAATGGGGAATAGGTAGTGATGAAGGTGTCTGGGGTCTCTGCTTAAGAATCGTTGGTCTTTGGACGTCATGTGCCAGACTCTTCAGCCGTCCTGATAGAGATATGCCCAGAGGAGAGCGTCACGTTTTAGGCATATATGGTACTGACTTTGTAGTGGGTAGGTCTCTCTCTCTCTCTCTCTCTCTCTCTCTCTCTCTCTCTCTCTCGACATACATGCTCGTTTTACCCACTCTAGCGAGGCTGCATTAGCAACTAAACCTTCGAGAAAAAAAAACTCACTTTTCTCCTTCGGTCGCTGGTTTTAAAAAATGATAATATAGGAGTGTGTGTGCGTGTGTATGTGTGTGTGTGTGTATGTGTGCAGTAGACACTGGACACACACCAAGCTTCTCAGTTCTCAGTTTTATTAAGAAATTTCCCCAGTGGGTTTGCCGGCGGACCTACAGCACGTTTTTTTCCCCCAATTACAATCAGTTGAGATTTTCTGCATAAAATTTAGTAATGGAAAATCTATTTGGCCTGGAGCTGGCTGGAGGTCCAGTGACCTCAGCCAGCCACCCAGCAGCCGGAAGGGACCGCTGGAGGCACATCTCTCAATAACGAATTATATACGAGTATTCCCAGTTTTTTTCTAAATTAGCTTTCTTCTTCATTTTCAAGAACAGTAAATCGTTTTTCATTATACGATTATTCACCACAGTGTGATAAAGCTGCAATAATATCTGCATTGTGTGTTGTGGCTCGCTATAAATCAACATTCCCAATATGTAGATATCATAATGATAATGTATAATCATGAATATTAACCTTACAAAGTAGTAGTTTTCGTAAAACAGTGACTGTGAAAAATCAGCAAAAAGATACATATCTGACTTACGTCATCACATACCAAATAATTGTGAAAAATTTTCATACACAGATTAAAGTGTTTGCTTCAGGAATAATTGCTGGGAAAAACAAAAAGATGATAATAATTTACGAACCTTGCACGCATAAACCACCCCGGCCGGGCCTGTAGGGTTGCCATGCGCAGTATGCAGAGGAAACCAAACTTAAGCAAGCCATTGTCTCATATGAGACTGTTTATGATCTACGGTTACAGTTCTACAGTCTGCCATCTACAGCTACCAGTGATCACGGTGACTCGATGATAGGCCGGGTCATTAGGCCCATTCCTTGGTTAGGTCAATCTTATTTTCTGGATCATTTGCGGGAGACTTTCACACTGGAATTGTTTTGGGTTGGGTCGCATACTTCAGTTTCCGGCCTCTGAGCAGGAAACGCCTGGCTTGGACTTTTTTCCAACCTCCTGAGAACAGTCGATTCTGAAAGTTTCTTGCAAGACGAAATTATCAGACGTGAGCGAAAATCTTAAGATATCAAAGAACAAGACAAGGAGAAGAGGGCGGGGAATAAAAATGTTCATGTTTGTTAAAACCGCAGAGGAGGAGATAATGAGACGCTTGTCCCGGCGGCTGGAGCACTGGCTCCTCCCCGGCCGTTCGTGCAGAGCACCGGATTCCTCAGGATTATGGATCTGAATCCTCCTATGATGCTTTAAACAACCGAAATTTTGGACTTCACCAGGAGAGCAAAAATTTGTAAGCAGTCTGGTGAACAAAATTCTGTAATTTACTGAAAATTACCCGTGTGTTGGTCATGCTAGCACCGGAATATGTGGTCTGGTCACGCCCCATGGGAAACTTTGATGCTAGGAACATAAACTCGGCGATATTCTCCGAGATTCTTGTATTTTGGACATGATAACAGACATCTTGTTATACACTGACAGTATAATTTCCTGGGAGGGGACATCTTGAATATATTTATGGAGGGTGCGAGTCATGGTGGTGTGAAGCGGTTTGCACAGGAAACCTTCAATTATCATTTAGAATTTTCAAGTACCACGGTGACTGAACTTCCGGTGGTGGTCTCTCTTAATGTTTTCAGAAAGCTAAATGAAGTGGGAGTCATTCACTTCTGTCTAATTATTCACTTGAAGCCATGAACCCTTCGCTGGAAGGCTAATGAGGGATTCAGAATCGGAAATGAGGTGACACGCGAAACATATGCACGAACCCGTTGCTTGGTTATGAGAGCAAGAGTTTGAGTCATCACCTTCCGGGCAGAGGAGAGCCAGCACCCACCATCGCCCGGTGTGTGTGTGTGGGGGGGGGGGGAGGCACAAGCTGACTCACAGCTCGTGGTCTTGAAGTAAACACAGCCTATGTGACGGGCGGGCCATGTGGCAGGACAGGAGGGAAGGTCAGTAAACATACATCTGTATGTTGTACATACAGAGCCCCTCCCTCCCTGTCCATGGTATACCTCTCTACTTTACAGACATCTACAGGGCATCCATATTACCCTTTATTAAGTCCAGGGGGCTGGCAGTCGTCGTCTGTTCGGTTTCATAGTTAACGTTACCGAGATTTCCATGAGTAATCTGTGGTGTGTGTGCGCATGTTTGTAGGAAGGGGAGGGGGGTGTGGAAAAATGGGGCAGGTGGTTAATTAAACATCCAAAACTAAGATAACTTTATTAAACAAAATTTTTCGTATTGAAAACTGAGGGAACTTTATATATGAAGTATGGTCGAAGGAGAAATCATTCAGTTGTCCATATATCCTTAAGCGTTGCCGTCAGGGTGGAACACTAAAGCCAGGACTGTCTTCATAGGCCAGTACTCCTTCCATGTTCACGCCTCCACTCCCCACACGCATTGGCCAAACACTGCTCATCGTGGCTGTTACGAGGCAGACAAACAAGTGTTTACCCATGTGGTAAACACAACCAGCTTCGCCACTCATGTTTCTCCACTAATTAAATATGAGGAAGCGAAGCGGTGGCGGCGGCCCGCCCTGGGGAACCCTGGCCCGCCTCACCTCACAGTTTCCCCTGACCCTCCTCACCAACCCTACGGTGTTATCGATCCCTGCCCCCAGACTAAACACTGGTCAGGTATTAGGGTGATTTATTAATCAAGAATTATTGATGGAAGGAAAACTTTCGAGAACCTGACGGATTTTTGCCAAATTTGTATTCATTTTTGAGTCGCTTTAACAAAAGTTCTGCAAGATAGGAAGGGACTGAACGGTGTCTTTGCCTCGTACTGAACCAAGTTCAGAAAGTTAGTTGAAGAGAATGTTGGGTAGGGAGGCCCGGCAGGTGGAAGACTAGGGTAAGCCATGTGTTGGACGGAGTGTAGGGTAAGTCCATGAGGGACTCAGGCAGAGGAAAATCAACTTCATTCAAAATGACTTTTGTGTTGATGTACCACGTTTATGTATCATTATACCATGGGTGAGAATTTTTGTGTATAAGTGACATGGTTTGCGGTTAGGTGAGATTAGTACGGATAAGTGAGGTAAAGTGCTGGTGAGCGAAGGGACGTGTGCAGGAAGCCCCGGGGATGTCGAGCGGGGGGGAGTCTTGCGGTGTGACAATATCGTCACTTTCCCAGAGCGGAAACCCCACAAGTTCGTCAGCCAGAAATGATTCCAGTTTGTCGATATCGGGAGAGGAGTTACTGTCTCTTGTTCTGACAGGAGGAGGAGGAGGAGGAGGAGAAAAAGACGTGAAAAGGGCAGGAGGAGCTCCAGGAGTTAGGCAAGAAGCTGGAGAAAGGCAGCAGGATGAGGGAGAGAATGCAAGAGGTGTGGGCTATCAGCCTCACTCTCCATCCTCCTCCTCCTCCTCCTTCCGGCCGTTGGTATCAGTACACGTAGACACAACCTGCCCACTTTCTTGTCATAGTCTCTGCTCATTACCACACGCTGTCCCATCACTCATTGTGGAGAGGACCAAGGAGGTGATGGGGAAGGGGAAGGATGATGAGGGAAAGGGGGAGGGGTGATAGAGGAAGGGGGAAGGGGTGATGGAGAGGGGAGAGTTAGTGAGGAGAAAGAATATGGTTGAATTTGGTTTAAAAGTGTGGACGAAGAGATAACTCTAGGATGGATTACAGAACGCAGGAACAGCCCACCAAGCTGCCACCTCCTGAGTGGGACATTCAGTATTCTGCTCCTGTATTACCTGGATAATGAAATGAAGAAATTAACGCAAGTAGTGAGAGGTCGTTGGGCCAGACATCATCCTCCAGCAACACAAGACTGGTCGTTCTTTATATTCGTCAGCAACATGGAACAAAAAAGAAGAAACATGCAGATTTATGTGAGTTATGCAGCTCTTCTAGCCGAGCGATGAGGTGTCTTGGGAACACCTGGCTGAAGGCACAGCTTACTTTATGGTCCTGCATTATGGGGTCTCGACAAGTGGCGAACGGATCGTAAAATTCTCGAAGTTACTTCCATGTTCCACGTCAAAATGAAATATCATGGGTAATCCAGAGAGCTAAAAGAAGACGATGAAAATTTGAATCATTTATGACGTCTTAAGCTGGTGTAGAGGCGGAGAGTGTGTACGTAACTCAATGAAAATCAGTGATGTTCTTGTGAACATTAGGATGAATAGCGCAAACGTCAAGGGTGGACCTGCGTTTTAACTCACCACCAGAAAACTCTGGGAACATTACAGGGAGACGTTGAGACTTCTTTAAGCAAAAATCTTACAAAATCCTCCTGTGTGCTAGACCAGCCTAATTGCAGCACCCAACAGCCCCGTCGTACATCAGACCATCAACAGAAAAGCTTGGTCACAGACCGAACTGCAGGGGTGAGGGACAACCCTCTCGTAGACGACACGAGATAAATGTCAGGTGTACTGCGGATGAGGGAGGGACGCGTCTCCCACACACTGCAGGTCCTCCAGACGACACGTAGCCAGACTTACGGGTGTGTGTGTGTCTGTCTGTGCGAGTGTCTGTGCTCGTTTTTGTTGGCGTACCAGTTGTTGTTCTCAGTGTAACTGACGTTTATGATGGTTGTAGCATGTTCACACAAATTTCGCCCTAATGAGAACAAATTTTTTAAGCTGGTTTATTGTGGTGAATTGTGTCGTGGAGATAAACGAATTATTATCTTTTTTTTTACAACGTTAGAATTGCTGCTATTGTGCAATATGGATGAAAATGGCAAATGTCTGACGCATTGGGATTAGGTCGGTCTGGGAGGTTTAGTGGAGTGATTGGAGATGCTGTAGATGGCGCCACCTAAAATGATGCCTCATATTTTTTAGCAAAGGTCAATGCACTTCTGAGACCAGGTGTCGGTCCTGTCAAAGAAAATTATGCAAATAATGATTAGAGGAAACATAATATTTCACCTGCAAAGCTAAACTGACCATAGATCAACGGCAGTGTGATCCAGATCTTAGAATTAATATCAAAATGAACCACAGTACAGTTAAGAGAATGAACGCTAAGTGGACACAAACGTCTGTAGGCAAAAACAAAGAAATAAAGACAAGAAAGGTCATGCACAGGAAGATATGACCTTGTCTCAATTACACCCAGAGATGCTGGAACTAACGAAGCCTTGCAACTTTACGTCGAGACAGCAAGATGAGCTAAATAAACCAGAGTAACAGACAGCTTTTCAGAAACCTCTCCCACCTACTCCTCAATATACTCTGTAACATTTGTCGTACTGACCAACATTCAGGGACTTAAGTTTAACACAACTAACAATTCCCATTGATAACCTGTGAGATTTTTCCGAGTGCAGCAACAGCAGTGCCTGTGGCTCTCACGGAAAGTCACAGAAGAGATTCCATGGACTGTGTGGAAGGAATTCGAAAACACTTGTGCAGGAGTGGGATCAGGACGTACATGAGGGGGATCACAAATATCAACAAAGCTGTTCGACCTGTGATTATGAACAACTTGGACTTAGTCATTACCTTCAGTCATAAACCAACAGATGCGAAACCACCGAAATATACAAGATGGGTAGAGCACGTGGAAGCTTGCTGTGAACAGTTCGACAAATTTTTGGGTTAGTTGAGAAACAAAACGTTGACATGGCCTACGGGCTACGACCACAAACAGCTTGATTTACTGGAAGATTTAGAGTGAGGCTTCGTCTGGGGCGGAGCTCTAAGGGTGTGATGTACCCACCAGGACCAACTTAAGGTACATATTAGGTGAGGTGAGGTGTACAGATCAGTATTGTAATGAATCATGATATTATGTTTACTGCAAGGGAAGCTGAGACTGATGGCGGATGTAGGTGGTTTAGATAAGCTGTCATGTAGCAGAAATATTTGCAAACCTGGTACAGAAATGACCATAACAATAGCCGTCCACAAGACTGTGTTGTTAGCGGTCGGGGAGCGGGGTTATTCAGAGTGTGAGAGCTATTGTTGTCGGGGGGAGCTGATAGCACCGTGACCCCAGCCCCCTTGAGAGGGTTGGGACCTGAGGGGGTTGGGTCCTGGGAGGGTTGGGAAGGTTTTAGTCTAGATGCGTGGTTGTGGTTGGAGACAGGTGTGCTGGGCGACAGGTGAGCCTAGCAATCGCGTTGCTTGCCTTGCTTGAGCCTCGTAGGTGTTAACTGTCGCGAGGTGCTCGGGGAGCGGGGAAACTCTCCTCGCCCCCGGTCATCCAACACGTCCGGCATGACCCCACCAAATACTGGAAGATGACTTTCACGTGTTCTCGCAAGCGCCGGAAGCTGCCGAAAATATTACCTGTGCGATTCAACTTCCTGTATGAGTTGGTGACTCAGGGACGCACCGATGATCTCGTCAATTGTCTTGTCCAGAGATTTCAATTTTAAATGATATATTTTACCTTATCATCCTTCCGTGTCGTGTTCGACATTTAACCCTGCGTCACTGAGGTCATGCCGTGCACCTGGTTGCTTCAGTCCTCGAACTTTTGTATCACCGAACCGTTGTATGTCCCCAGGCGCTGCAGGAAGTGCCGCGCGAGGCAGACGTCACCAGACGAGGTGTGTTACACAACCCACTGTATGATAATTATAGGAACTTCTCCAAAGAAACTCAAATAGATCTTTAAAAAGAAAAAGGTCAGGGACTTTGTACTAAAGGAATGGCTCAAAATTATGCGTTACGATACTGTTTGTTGTTGCTACTCTCTCTCTCTCTCTCTCTCTCATGTATATTTCAGTTCTAGAGAGAGTGGCTGACAGAAATCTTGGCCCGAAATGCTATCCATTTGTATGCCTGATGAATATTTTCTTCCGTATCTTGCCATCACACACCGTGTAGGGCGGCCAGTGTGGGTGTCCCCGGCGGGTACTGTCTTCAGGGAATCCTTCGGCTCAGGGGTAAATGCCCAACACTGGAAGGACGGAAACCTCTGTCACCGTCACCGTCCTGTCTACGTGAGATGGGAACTTTTGTTACTGTCAGTGTCCTGTCCACCTGAGATGGAAACCTCAGTCAGCGTTTCTTTTCCCTGTCCAACTGACCTACAGTATCATTTATGACACGGAAAATCGAAGTAAATCCATCCCCAGTATGATCCCAGGCCCGTTATGTGCACCTTCACCCCTGCACTTGTGCCCCCATCCGCTCCCCCCACTCTCCCCCTCCCCAGTATCGTATAATGTCTGTGATCTGAGGGCTCTACACGTCCCTCCTCATTTGCTTTGTCCCTGATAATGAATGTTTTTGTTGTTTATTACATACATATTGTTTTGTCATTATTTGTTCATTTTCCGCTTATTTCTCTATCGATCCATAATGTATATGGATCAGTGGAGGGTGAATGTAGATGAGATGAAGAAGAGGGGAAAAATGACATTGATACGTAGACGGTGATAGAGGAAGCATATAATCCCTCTCCCCCACCGTGAAGGTCCAGCACAAAATCATTTTACATACGCTGCCTCTCAGCCTTCACAGACTCACAAAAAAAAAGTATCTTTTTCTACCAGCGAAGAGATGTTCGTGATGTGATATTTTGTGATGTAAATCATTACCACAACATCTGAGCCGACACATCATCATGCAGGATCCGTCAGGAGGCGAGGGTGTACACAGGAAAAATATTCCTGTGATTGACTACGCTGTCGCGTCATCTGGCAGTGAAAGGCAAGTAAGGTCTAAACATTACATACAGTGAAGTCAGTCATGGATCACCGTCATCAGCAGGCGCGGGTGAGGGGAGGGGAGGAGGAGGGGGTGCCATATGGGGTCATTACGTATGCATTTACTGCGTCGGGTTACAGGGGAGTGGGGCGAGACGGGTTACCCCCCCCTCTCGTAACCCAAGCCTCCCCAGTCTTCTTCCTCCACGACGCGTCGGACGGACAAGAGCAGAGAAATATGACCCTTCACTGATACGTCGGCCAAGATAATGGCAAGTTTATGTTCATGATACTATCATGCTATTATATGTCTGGCACACATACACACACACACACACACACACACACACACACACACCACGGGCCTCCGTGGTGTAAATGGTTAGCATTACTAACCATGATTCAGCATGAGCCCACATGAATTCGAATTCTGGGAGCAGCAGAACGCCGGACCTCACCCAACCCAGGGGTTTGTTCATCCTCCCCTCGGGACTAGTCAATAAATGAGTACCTGGCTTAGGCTGAGGTGTTTGTGTGAGTGTGTATGTGTGTGTGTGTGTGTGTGTGTGTGTGTGTGTTTCTATACCCACAAAGGAGTAAAGACATGATGCACGTATGCAAAGTTTAGAGACGAGGCAGACCTAGTGTAAAACTCATTTTCTATAACACACACACACACACACACACACACACACACACACACGCACGCACACTCAAACACACACATAAAGAAGGCAAAGAAACAAAGCAACGCAAGTGTAAGACGCTTCTCTTACTACAGATATCTTAATGATGCACACACACACATACACACACACATATCATGTCATCATCCCAGCTGTTGAACATGGCATCATCATCCCAGCTGCTGAAGGTCGCGTCACCGAGCTGATGTATGATAGTGACTAGGGCAGAGAGGCATAATGGGATAATTCACCATACTTATCATACTCTGCAGACGGTGATGAATTCAGATAGTGATAGGTGTTGTTGGCAGTACCCGATTATCAACTGTAATTAACGTAGACTGAATGGCGTCAAGTGGTGAAAGGTCTGAGCCCCTCGCCAGGTAGGCACACATTACCGTGCCTGCTTGCTTGTCTGCTTGCTTGCTTGCTTGCCTCTCTTGGTGTCAGTATTGCCTGCCCCACGAGCTGTGGCTGACTCGCCTGGTTAATTACGAACAAATGGGTCAGCCTCTCTCCACTTGTTGTAGTCACAGGCCATTAATAGTTGAGCCGTTAGCGAAGATGTTTACGGGCTTGTCAGCTACTCGGGTATGGAGAGGAACGCCCCGCGAGACAAGACGGCCACTGGTGTAAGCAGCGCGTCGTTAAGAACGTAAAGTTTGCGTATAAAGAGTAAGAGTTTACGCAGGCCCGGCCGCTCTGCCTACGCCCAAACTGTTTACCTGGCCGTTCCACTCCTCCCCGCTCTGTTTAGCTTTTTCGCCCGGGTATAATGAGGCCACACGCACCAGGCTCAGCCACCAGACCTGTCCGAGGGTATCCTGCCTCACACCCCGTCCTGCACGGTCTGCCCTACACGGCCTACCCTGCACCAACGCCTGCCTTACAAGGCTTGACTCAGACATCCCGCTACCCAGGGCTGGGCTGACGCAGACCCTTCCATCTGGGAGATGGGGGGGTTTACCATGAGTGAGGCCGACTGGAATGGGAAACAAAACCCCAAGATGCTTATCTGGCCAGTCTGGCCGGAACAATGGGCACCTGCCTTGGCCAGGTACCCGGCCCCCCCGTCTGGACCCGGGTAGTGGGCCTCATGACAGTTATAGCCTGGCCTGCTCCTTGGCCGGTCTGGCCCGTCTAGCCGGGGCGTCCTGCTCCCCCGTGGGTATATAGCTTAGCCTGCTATATAATTAGCCCTCTGCATAATGCCTCTCTCACACACACGTCTCGTTTAAGCGAGATGACAGAAACCTTGGCAACCCCAGTGGAGCAACGAGACCAGTGTGTACTTAGTGACGGGGTGTGGGGCTGGTACTGCCCCGGGGGAGGGGAGGTGGGGCCAGTGCTGCCTCGGGGGAGGGGAGGTGGGGCCAGTACTGCCCCAAGGGAGGGAATGCGGGGACGGTACTGCCCCAACAGAGTGGATATGGGGCTAGTACTACCTCGAGGGAAGGGATGTGGGGGGGACGCTGCCCCATGGCAGGGGGTATGGGGACGGTTCCGCTCCGAGGGCCCCACACCTCTTGCGGGCCCTCCACCGCAGCCCGTCCTGCCAACGATCTGCCGAGCTTAGCAACCACGTGGCCCTCCCCCCACCCCTCCCACCGGGGCAAGGTTGCATCACCCTGCTGTTCCTTGACCCGAGCCAACCCGCCCCGCTACCGTGCTGTTCATGCCACCCCCACCCCCCACCCGGTGCTGTACCTGTTGTCCTGTTGATGTCACACACACACACACGGCCCATGTTTCCAGCAAACAGTATGTATGGCGTTATGCTGAAGCTGCCAGCAGGTACGTTTCTCTGACCTACACCTCCTAATATTTTACTGCTGGAGTTTAAAAAATCACAAGATTTCTTATGACTTCTACACAGAGACCAATACCAGTGGTTTAGAAAGGAAAGCTTCTAAGGCCCAATAGTTGGAGGTCACGTAGACAGACAGACAGCTGAGGGTAAAAGACTAACATGCTCGATAGATTATCACCCAGTAAACACAACAGTCAGACCTCCAGGGAAAATCATTGATTTTCGCCAGCTGACAAATACGTGTTGCAGTTTATCGTAATTCCCAGTTTTTGCTTAGACACTAAATTATGTCATAGGTTTATCATGTGCCATTGTCATGCCACACTCTGACACCCTGGCTAATTTTAGCCAAACGATGTAAACGACAAAGTTTCGTTAAGAATATCATGTATTATTTACGGACGAAAGAAATATGTTACGATAGATTAAACGTATGTTCTACTTCAGATTTCAGATTCCACAGTAACACCTGCGCGTGTAACACCACGTGTAACACCTGCACATGTGGGCTAGAGACGGTAAAATAGTGTCGGTTTTGACTTTAATCAGCCTTCCCAAACCAGACTTTCAGACGTCATTGGTCGTCTTGTGTGAAGCCAAGACCCAGTGGCTTCCGTGGCCCACATTCACTTCAGGAAGTGAACCTGGTGATGAAAGTCATCTTCATGCAACGGTAAGCAACGCCTGTGGATCGTGAAACATCAGTGTGACACACACACATCACTAGGGATGGTAGGAGATATCACAGTGACCAAATATATTTCAGGAGCGGTGCGCTGCGAAAAAGAGAGCATCAGTGAAACAGAAAGAAAAAATAAAAAGGTGTGAGTCTTGTGGTTGCAGCCGCACTGGTGTGATGTGTTGTGCTGGGTCGACTCCTGTGATAAAAAGGTGACGAGCTGATTCCCTGCGTCGCTTTGAGGTTTAATACGTTGCCTCGAAGCCCCATTTGTCGCTTTGATGTTTCATTCGTTGCTTTGAAGTCTCATTCGCGGTTCGGTTGGCATAGCACGCTGCTTAGCCTACCACTCTGCTGTGTCTTGCTTTATACCGTGGTATATTAGTGTTGCCCTCACTCCCTGCCCCACGATCTTGCTAGTGACAGCCTGAACCACTACCTAGACACTCCTTTTGACTCGCCTGGCCCGCTTCTCTTGCATCGCGCTCACCTCCTGAGAAGTGTCATTTTAAGTTCCATGTTCGCTTTGAACAGCACTATTGTTTATTTTACTCCGTGGGCTAGTCTGACGCGTGATTGTATCAGGTTTCGGCACCAGACTCGCCAAGGGGAATTTCTCACTGATTTTTGACGGTTTCGGAAGAAGTTTCAATGTGTCGATTGAACCAGGTGGGAGGAAATGTGAAAATATTTTTGTTTGCATTTCTTTTGCCACTTCTTACAAAGTTTCTCTTACGTTATTCTCCTTCCACAAGAAAAAATAGGAATTGTTGAAACTTTCGTGATCAATTGTTTGAGAGTTGAATAACCTCTGAGCCAGATATATCGACCTATTTATCTAAGGAATTATCAGTTTCTTCACTAGGGTTTTAACGCTACGTAAACTGATTTTACCATTATGATGAATAAGTCTACATTAGAAACTTCTGTCTATCTTAATCTTGATTTGTTGCTCTTGTATTATTTGGAGTACTATTAAAACGCCCGTATTTGATAGGTTAATTTCTAAAAAGGGAAACAGAAGAAGGAGCCAGGCAGGGAGTGCTCATCCTCCTCGAAGGCTCAGATTGGGGTG
>JAYMFT010109631.1:0-13546 GCA_038088735.1 Panulirus argus | reverse complement strand
TATATATATATATATATATATATAACCAGACTCCGCCAGTACAAGTTTACACCGCGAGTGAAAATTCGCTTTAGCCAGGCAGTATCACTGGAAATACAGTCTCGTCAAAGAACAACTCACTCCAAAGGTCTTTCCATTTCCCTGCCTCTGTAAGTATCGCAGCCTTGGGTTGTATGAACCTTTAAAAAGGTCCTGGAGGTACATAATGTATATATGTAATGGGTTATTCATAGAAATACGTAATTAGATCGAAAGGATTATCTACTGCTAAATGAATATTAGGGTAAGAGTTGCCAAAATATATAACGCATATGACTTCCGATTGTCTGTTTATGGCAACTGTAATGACTCGAGCTCTACACTGTGATCTTAATATTGGGTATTGCTGGAGATAACCTTACGACTACATTTTCTTGATTACTGACCGAGGGGAGGAGTTGATAGGTGACCGAGGGGAGGAGTTGCAAGAGTTGAAGGATTTTAGAGGAGTTTGTTTGAGGATTCTTGCGAGTGTTGTAGGTCTGAGAAGGTCAAGCAAATAGAATGAAGGGGAAATTTATATATTTGGGCAACGGTGGGGAATTTATCCGTTATATAAAAAAAGACGTGGAAGGATTCTACGTTATACTGAGTGATGAATTCGGATTCTAGATGCAATTCAACAACGTCAGATGAACTGTGTGTGTGTGTGTGTCCTGCTCAGTAGGATGTGTCAACCCCCAACCCTGTTCCCCCTCGCAACAGGAGATTCGTCTGCCGCTTATTGGGCAACACCACAGGCTAGACAGCCAAGCACCTCTGGCAGCAGCGCCATGCGGCGAGCGGGCAGGCAGAGGAAGAGTGATCTTGTTGGCATTGTTGATGGGCTGGCTGGAGCCTGGAGGGGAGGGGAGGAGGGGGTAGGAGTTGGAGGGGGGGAGAAAGGGGTGGGGGGAGGAGCAGGGTCGTACATGTCATAAATCATGTTCTTGTCTAACACCATCTGCACCCCACACCGTCTGACCCCCCCCCCCCAAACACAGACACCATCTCCACCATCACATCTACCCGCTTGATCCCTCTTCCTCCCTCTTCACCAGCACAGCCACACACTCGCCATCACCACTACACCCCATCTGACCCACACCAACTCTCTCCACCAATCGCCACCAACCCGCCCACCCAGCCCGAACCACCTTAGGTCTTCTACCACCACCATCATCGCCATTTCCCTCCACTCCACTTTATCGTCCAACTATCCACATCCACGCCATGTCCGTTCCCACCCTGACAATCACCCACACCAGACCATCCTCTGCCGGGCACTGAAACCACGACAGTAATTGCAAATTGAATGGCAGAAGGAGGTGCGACCTTCACCTCTTGAACTTGTAATCTTTGGAACCAGAAAATCCATCCATTGCTAAGGAAACAACAACCAAGACCTTTTGAAAAATTCATTGAAGACGAGCAGTTACCCATGGATGCTGAACACACATCCTCGTGCAAAAACTAGTTCGACGAAGAGCAGTTGTTGTGTTTTTTTTCCCCCCGAAGCCATTTGTCTCTGAGCAGTGGGGTGTTCTCCATCTCCCAGTAGTGGGGTGTTCTCCGTATATGCTTAACCGCGAGGATCGAAGCAAACCATTTGCATGGGCGATGTTCATCGGCCCGGCCTCGGACACGACCGAAGACCATCGCCTTTGAGAGATGGTTCCTCAAGACCACAGCGTGGAGCATCTACCTTACCCGGAGTAGCTTTTGAAAATCACCAGCGCCGACGGCAACCACCACCTGTAATTAACATCCTGCATCATCGCAAACATCACCAGCGATAATATTACAAAAGGACCAACATCAGTCACACCCCATACCATGTCCAACATCAACCAAGAATTCGCACACCTTCACCAGACACACGATCACTAGAAACATCAACTATAGAGTTTCCACAGTTTCGCCAACATCACCAGCCTCATCACAGCATCTAACATCATCAGTCACAACGTCCTACATCATCTGCAGCTACAACTACCCAAGCCGTCACTTACATCACCAGCAGCAACATTACAAGCCCTACACCACCCACATCAGTAACCATAACATCCAATACCATCACCGCCAGCGGCAACATCACCTGCTAAAATATTGCCCACAATCACCAACATCATTATCACTATCGGTAACAGTCAGTCACAACATCACACACCATCACCAAAAACATCATCAGCCGCAACACCGCTAGCAATCATCATCACCAGCCACAACATCTCACACAATCACATATTACCAGATACAATATCCCACATTATCATCGACAAAATCCCACACCATCATCAACAGCACCTCCCAAAACATCGAACACCATCACGAACAATATCCTCGAACACCACATCACCAAGCACATCTCACATCATCTCTTAAGAACAACAGTCAACAGGAAAATCACCGGTCAACTTCTCTACAACATCCTATACCACCAACAACATCACCAGCCAAAACATCCCACCCCATCAACAGCCACAACATCCTACACTGCAAGCCACAACATCCCACAACAGCCCTACCACCACTATGGTTAGACGGCTAAAATGATGCGTGTGTCAGAGATTCTTTTCCCCTCCGCTTTTGCCGAATATTTTGGAAAATTGCACCGTTGTGTACATACAGATTAACTCGTTCTTCCCACACAAACACACCTCCCAGTTCTGTTATGTTTCAACTGTGTATTAGCAGCCGAATGCCAGCAGCCCAGATTCAAGAAACCGTTCATCATTAACACATCTGAGGGCATGGTTAATGCAGACAGCATGCACGTATCTAAGCTGTATGATAGTAGAGAATGTCCAAGATGTGGTGTCCCACGAGTGTAAAATTCCCTCCCCTTGCAATACAATTATGTAATTACAAAGAGGTAATCACATGCGAGCCTCCGTCGTGTTGTGGTTAGCGTTGCGACCTGCCAGTCTAACAGCGCCACGTTGGAATCCCGGACAGGACAGCCGGTTCACGCCCAACCCAACTGTTCATCCTCCTGGGGTGCGCGTATGTGTTTATATACATAAAGTTAAGAATAGATAAATATACGAAATTAAGAGAGGAGGCAAAGCGTGAGCAAAAGTCTCTCTAAGTAATACCAAAAGGTACAAAGACATACGTACTAAAATCAGTTTCACACAAACCATCCCTGTAATCTGCACATATTGCTAATACCGGATAAATATTCAAGCATAATATGCACTGTAAGAATTTCCTTCATAAAACACTCCTCCAGCTTCATCTACAGGAAGAGCTAATAACCAGCGCCCTCCTTATCTCACTGCAAGCATGCAGCCCTCCTCAAGCACGTCAGGACAAATGCTCTTATTCATTCCCTCAAATATTTATCAGACACCTGCAGAAACAAGGAGACTCTCTATATCAACAGCCCCTTAAATTCACTTATGTTCAGTTACATTAGTCGCACCGGATTTGAGTACAAATCAAAATCTTGCAATGTTGTACATTCCGCTGGTCTGGTGATGTAATAGCGTGAAAAAAAGAATCTAGTGTTATATATGGATGTTCGAGCCCTTCGGGTGATGTCATCTGACACTCGAACCCTCCAGTATAAACTCATCCCCCTGAACACAACTGCATGACCACTGGGCAAGACGGTAGAACACTTGAGTACGACGGTATTACACTTGAGCAGAACGACCCTTGAACACGACGGTGCGACCTCTGGGCATGAAAACCTGCACAATCCAGAGGATTTCGTGAACCTAAGTTCAAAGGAATGAGCAGACGAGATTAGGCTGCTATGTCGTCATGGCACAACCACTGGTAGAGTTTGTTTTGTCCTCCACACATACGTTGGGAGAACCTTTAGACGCGGCCGACAAAGGCACTTCCTCCTGCCTGGGAGCACAACCGGGCCTCAGAAGCCATCACTCCCAAGGTTATGAAAACTGCAGCAAGCCATGACCTCTCCCACCCCCCACCAGAGGCATGGCGATGCTCCACCTCAGACCCTACCCACAAAAAAAAGATCTCCATTGCAATCAATATTTCTAAGTGGGCTGCTTCCAGATAACTATGAATGAATAATTTCCCTACACGGATGGTCGATCTCCCTCTGTGCCTTTAAATCATACAATGAACTACCGAGCTGCGTCGTTACTCCAAAGCACCGACTCGCTGAAGTGTTTTTTATCCTATCATCCTCAATCCTACTTCCTACCAAGAGCCAGCTACAATCACCCATCATCAATAGCAACCATGCCCTGCACTACCACGACCAACCACCACCACCACCATTGCCTGTCCCACTTAACGCCACCTTCCCACCCACGTCGCACTAGCCTAGCCCATGTCCGCTGGTCCGCCGTCTCACCCACAGTGTTCGGATCAGGTCTTGCCCTTATCTCAGGCGCCAGACACCAGCCTTAATCACTGTGACTTCTATTGTGCGCTGCCATGGCCTTCCTCCCCTTTACGTATTCTTAAACTAGATATAATGATATGGCAGTAATGAGATAGGTGTTATCTCATGTGTGTACCAGAAAGAAAACGATAGAAGTGAACGAGAGGCTAACCTATGATACTGACGACTGTTTACGGATGTTAAGAAAACCTTCGTCCATCTGTAGCTTACCTCACCAAAACCCACAAAAATGCAGTTACTGAACGATTTTAATGTACATTCATTGGTTCTGCGACTCAAGGGCCATATGTGCAATGAGAACGTGTATGGTCTTGGATATAGTATCTTGAACAATTGAAGACGTTCAAGATTATTCAGTTAGTGGTTATAAACTTAACATTGAAGCCCTGACCCTGATTGAGTACAACAGTATGACGCTTGAGCACAATCACTCGACCACTGGGAATTGCGACTAGGCAGGCCTTTGGCGTAACCATTCATGGTCGGCTCAAAGATCATGCCATGCTACCCATGGGTTGTAGTGGCGCGCCCAAGGGGATAATAAAGGTGTAGCAACACGCCATTAACCAGAGCATCGTCTGGGATCGGTCCAGACGGGCAACAACCTCGTCAGGTTTGCTCCAAAAATTCATTTTCCTAATTTGAAAAATCATTTTCATACCATTGCTGGAGCATTTACATCAATCATGCTATACAACAACGTGATTTATGATACAGGTATCTGCTAAAGTTCAACCAAGATATAGTTTCAGCTTAGTTAAATCAGACTTGCTCAAATGCAGTTTAAATCTGCATGGTAAGCGAGGTTTTACATACACACACACACACGTACACACACAAAGAGAGAGAGAGAGAGAATTTTCGACAATGTAAGAAGAAAAATGATTAATCGGTAATTCCGAAAAAAGAATAGAGAAGACACGCATGTAAACTAACAATTCAAACTGATTTTACACGCGTTATCTTGAGATTCGTTAGATTCCGCGTACCATGGTCATGGAGCCTCGCTTAACCTATCCTGAGCCAGCCTCGCCTGTCCGAGCCAGAACCATCCAGGCGTAACCTAACCGGAAAAACTCGAGACATTCCCGCTGTGTACAACAGTCTAGGCTTGCCACTATCCCTCCCAAGTTATTCATCTGTAAATGTTGCGGTTCCAATTTATCGCGAAACTTATTACCCGGCACGTCTAAGCCAGCCCCCTCCGCTGCGGTTAGTTACATGAAATCAAAATGGATTTCGAGGAAAAAATCGTACGATCAAAGACTTCCTATTTTCCGTTACCGGGTTCCAATACGCCACGAGAACTCTTACATTCCAAGCATTCATGAAGTAGCGCCAGTGTGATTAGATTATCGAGGGGCAGAGTGGTGTTAAGTGGGTCTGGTTCTGGCCCGACAGTGATGTCGGGGGCAGACTGCTTGAGTAAGCGTAAGAAGTACGAGGTATCTCGGCAGGCGGCGGCCTTAGTGACCAGTGCAGCTACTCGCCATTGGTGTTCAGAAAAGATGGACGCAAATGTATCCATTCTTCCTTGTCATTCGGTAAGTAATTCTACATTTATCGTCGCTTATGAATTACAATGACTAAAGTGCAGAATGAAAATAATACAATGTATCAGAGTATTGATTCTGTCGGCGGTAAACACGGAAAGAAAAGGGAAGAAAAAGATGATTCCTAGTTGAAAAATAATCGTCCTTAATGAACGTGTTACGTTTGTCATGAATTCAACAGCAACTTCAGGAATGCCATGAAGAACCCTCCACCAACTCTTCACACAAAATCCCGGTGGACCTGCACCTCTTACTTCCCAGAGAACAATACCACATTGTCATGTGCACTCGCCACCAGTTTATCTTTCTCTTTCCTAATTTTAGCCAACTTCTCTCCCCAACTCCCGTCCGTCATCATCTTTACTTAATAATTACTACAAAACAATCCCTGCAGTTCACAGGGTTCTCAAATAAGGCAGTAAAAAGTTTGCGCTCATATCTACAACAGCGAAATACAATATACGTCACATAAATTTCATCCACAAAGAAGCTATTTTTATAGCCACTTAACAACTGATACCATATTGGTTCGCCATAATGCAAGTTCATCATTAAATATAAGTCTTTTTATTCTTGATACATTATGCCTAGCTGGGCAGAGGACCCCTCATATATCAAAGATACAGAGATCAAACGTACTAACCTCAAATTACCCCAATTCACATATCACAGAACCCTAGTAATACTCGCCAGGAAATCAGTTTCAAGTTAAATCTTCTTTCGACATCGTGAGCACTTAGACCAGATTTCACTTATCATAGTTCGCTCCTAACGATTATTTTTTCCCTAAAAAATAAATCAGTACAACAGGATCTTCATAAATAACTGACAGGCTCATATCTTGGATGTTTCAGCGTTTCATCACCCAAAATAGGATGTTTAAATAACTGACACATGGTTTAGATAATTACAGATATCTTAAACGAGAAGCAGTGGGCTTTGCAACTCGTTCTATTTGCGTTTTTTTCTGTCATGTGGGATGAAAGAGTTGAATATTCCCTTACTTAACCAAGTAAAACTTTTGTACCCTCATTTCCACAAAGAAATGGTAGGCAACAAAGCCGAGCTCCAAGGACGCTCGCGGTTCGCCTTGACTGTGAGCCTTAACCTGGCCGACGAAACTATTTGCTTACGTCTGGATGATACGTACGAACTATGAGCTCGATCTCACTAACACCGGTCAGAAATGCCCACGAAAATATCCATTACTACGTTCTAGCTTGCTGCTATGAATACTACGGAAGGGGCCGTTACAGGCTGTTCTCGGGCATGAGCTTAAAAGATCGAACACAAACACTGTTTTTGAAATGTTGCTGTATTTCTTCCCCTAAATCATTCCTTTAGTATTAAGTCCAATTAAATGAAAATTGGTATTAAGATCAATTAACAGGTTAGTTAAATCAATAAATGACAGAATCAAGAAACTGCCATCACAGTCTTCCAAAAATGCAGGTTGATCGTAAATACCGCTGCAGAACCAAAGTCTGAGATAAGATCCAGAGCGAGGGTAGTCATCACACAGTGGCTCGTGCCAAACACAGACCTGGCGTATCCAAAGACAAGCAACGCTGCTGCACTCAACATAACCACAAATACCTTTAATAACTATTTGTGTTACGGAGGGCTGTTATTGGGACCCTCGGCACGATTTCTGTTCGAGCAATGCGTTCGTCTTTAAACGTAATACATCTATGACATACGTAAAATTCAACGAGGCGAGACCAGTCGAGGCGTTTCTAGTTTTTGTTTACCGGAACCAGATCGCGCGTCACCTTACATACAGATCACCTTTATATCACTAACTTGCATCAGTCGAAAAAGACAAGGGGATAATTATACACTGCTATAGTTGATGTTAACATTTTGTCTTGCATTTTTTTTTTCCACGTCTTTTCCTCCGTTGGTTAAGGCCGTTAACGGCCGAATACAAGGAGATACTTTGACTTTCGGGGGAGCTCCAAGACCTCATTTCAAGGCACATTTTCGAATAAGTTTGTGAAAACTGAAATACAGGAGGTAACTGGACAAGAAAATGACGCACGTTTAAATGGGAGTGCAACATTACAAATATACACATGCATAATAGAAAAAAAGGCAATATAAAAAACGGCTGAAAACAAACAAAAACAGTATCAAAATAATCAAAGTTAACAATTAGGAACATAATTGACGTAATCAGGTGACACAAGCTTCTGAGCAACCACTTTCCCACCCTGATCGTTCAACACCAACGCTATACCCACTATTTGACCCCGTCGGCGTAGAACAAGGCGCCACTGTGACAGTAGGTCAAAGGCTCCCACAGCTAGGGGCCGTGAAACCACAACATGGCTACTTAAACAAACACTTCACACTACTGTGTCAAGGTGAGGCCAGGGACGTAAACACTGTGTGCATTTATACTCAGAGGATACTTTTCGTGCAATGTTTCATTGATTTTTTTGTCTGTTAAAGTTAGCCTCTCAAATGAAATGACTGACGCATCGTAAATGGCAAATGACTTTTGTTGCAGATAAACTTATTTCATTGTCGCGTTCAGTCAATGTGTTTCCGGACGCTTTGGTATAGAGCGATTTCGTGGTAATGGTCAATAATGATAATAAGAGTGTGTCCCCTGCTTGTTTAAATTTTCCTTGAAACTCTTGTGGACATTAAAATCGTCACCCTCGCTGTTCGCAGCCGACCTTGGAAATCAAAAGTGAGAGAGCAAATGCTCGCTTAGCACGGAAGTCCGCGGCTCCTTGTGGATACTGGAGACAGCAGACCAAACGAGTCCACGTGGGTGAAAGGAACCACTAATATAAATGTGCTGACGCTTTTTTTTCAGTAATCCGTGGAATAATTATACGTACTTTGAAAACAGCCATCACATAGGACGAAGGGCATTACAAAAATAATATTATGCTGTAATGTGCGAGTAACCTGTTGGCTAATATCCAATCTGGTGTATCCTAGAACAGCGTCCCACAAGCTGCCTCACAACTGCCACGTACCTACCTATAAAAAAAAAGTTCAGCGCGAATGATTCACAGAAAAGGGACAAAAATCTACCCTCTTTCGATTTGTCTAGCGACTCTCTCAGCCATGTTTATTGACCAACTATAAAAGGACGGCCATCGCCAGCTAAGCTGCGCTAAAACGTTACCAGCAGGCCCAGCGCCAGTATATTCTGTACCTGTATGCCTAAAATGTAATGTATCTTTGACCTCTCATACTGCTATCGATGTTAACGGGTTAACGACTGTACGTTACACTGTGTTCTGTTCCAAATACACACCTGAGTGTATATTTGACTTGAGTATACACTGTTATTCGAATGTTAACAAGATGATCTGCGGATGTATGACATTTTAAACTTGCTCTGTAATACACAGATATTGTTTCCAAAGTTTCTGTCAGCACCTCTTACTAACCGGTAACTATATATCTGGTGTATCCTAGAACCCACCCACCCACTTCCTCACCTCCCCGGTGTACCCACTGTGCGCTCTATACTGGCCTCCACTACCCTAAAACTTTCACTGAAATGTTTCGTCTTATGTATATCTATACAATAAACATTTCAAAATTTAAAAACAAAAGTAACCCTTCCACTGGTTCCGCTTCTTTCGTCTTGTATTCGTCCAGAGATCATTTTCGCAACTTATTCTTTGTGATTAATTAAGAATCTAAGTACATGAGAGTATACATGTGTAGCTAATCGTTTCTATGGTTACATTCGAGGCTGAGCAAAATGGGTTATGCGAAGCCTTGGGCGATAAGTACATGCAAGTAAGGAAAGAGTTTATGGTTAGCATAAACTGCTATGGTGGAGAATAATGGAAAAATATTTTTCGGTAATAGTATGAAAAACGACTCGTTAAATTTACATTTTAAAACAAAGGTAAAAATTCAATTGCTGGTGTGTTTTAATGCAAGAGTAAAGGAAAGTAGCATATACATTTTACTCTGATATGGACACTGAAAGAATTCCTTTACATACAATATTCTTCAGAGAATTGGATAACATCGGATTCTTACCCGGCCAAATTTATCATATAAAGAAGAACAGACACAGAAGCCTCCAAATGAACCAATAGGACTTGAAGTGGAAAAGGTACAACAATCCTTTAGATACCTACAAACCGCCCGTCTACTTCAAGGTGGGTGCAGCAAATCAAAGCTGCAGTTTACAGAGTCAAGAAGGGCAGAAAATATACACGGAAGAGGGACAAAAACATAGTCTTAACCATTCCAGAGAAGGAAATGTAAAACTGGACGAGGATCAAGTTAAAGCAGGTTAAAGATCTTGAAGATAATTCTCATGCCATCGTCTCTCACAACCCGGCAGACGTAAATAGAATGCAAGAGGAGAATGCAATGGCCGGAAAAAAAAAAATGAAAAAGGCCACGGGGAAAATAATGTTAACAAAAACCTGCGCTGCCTCCCACTCTCTGGTATCTAAATGTCTAGTAAACATATACAACGCAGCCTATTCAGGAAGGTGCCTCACAAGACTATTTCAGAAATGCAAGAAATTCTATGCTAAGGGCTCTCAGATGCAATCACTCACAATAATATCCTAAAAGGAAGATTATGAGGTACAGCTTGAGAGATAAACAGGAGAGAATTGGAGAAAATCAAGTACCACATTGAACGGTGACAATGGCAAACACAGAACACCAAATGACTTCCAAATAACCAAATTAACACTAAATAATTTCCGAACGTGTAAAACAAACCAAAATGAATATAATTATCTGAGGCGAATGCTTTTGGATAAACTACTGGTTTCCACTTGTGATTAAAAGACTAGTATTGCAAGAAATGTAAAAACAAAGAAAAAGATACACTAAATCATAGCAATTTAAACGCCTCTGTCTCTTGTTTCACCGACAATCTTTCAGTTCCAGCATATTCAATGACCATCAGACTAATTACCACACTATGAAATTCCGAAACAGAGCACCCTTGACCACGCAAGTGGTATGCGAAGTTGTCAAATTCTGCGACTACATAACAGGCATGAATACTTAAGGAGACCCTCCTACGTAGAAGGCAGACCAATAACAGAACTTACACACCTCCACATCAATACACCAGATGAACATAAATGATTCTCAAGAAGTAGAACAAAAACCGAGGACGAGAAATCACAAACAATATTCTAAAGTCGATCATAAAAAGAAAAAGAAAAGCAAATAACTTAGCTAGTTTGCTACCAACTTTGCATGGACGACCACTTCTGTTTATGAGAAAAGTGCTTCCCTGACTTACATGGTACAGGTTCTGAGTCAGCAACCACTCCAACACTCCATAAGCATTAGGTCTTGCGAGATAACTTATCAAAAAATATCCATGCAAGCTGTTCGTGTACGTTGAAAAATCTCACTAAACGTGTCCTTAATAGATGATACATTACAGTCGGGATGTCCTACACACCTCTAAGTCACCCACTCTCCATATGCGTGTGGAGAATTTTTCTTTAGTTTCACAAGGAATATCCAAGATAAACGACTTGCAATATTCACATGTATATGAATACTCAAATCACTCGCTACCTCCTCGGCCAACACCAAACGCAGGTGATGCCTTCCCATGACTAAGCAACAAATTATTCAAAACTGCCAACAAACTGTTCGTGGAAAGTAATACAGCGGTAGGATGTGACGTTTAAGGAAATATCTTCGTCTCGTAAAGGAAGCTGGGGACGAATTCTAGAATTTTATGACAGATAATGAGGTTACTCAGGCTGATGGGTGGACGCCCAGTAGGTAAGCTGGGCGATCGTCCACATGCGGTCGGTAGCGACGGCGCTTGGGTCGCCCTCGACCAGTGTAAGGAGAGGGTAGTGTCCAACAGACAGACATCTGGCTAAGAATTTCAGCTTCTGAAGAAAAAAAAATTATTAGAGAATTATTTGCTTTACTTTTCTGTTGGCATAAATAAAGAAAAATCTATGATGGCACGGAAAACGTCATAAATGCATAAAAAAAAAAGAAATGATTGCACTTCTGCCATTGCGGGAAATTTTCACTTAAACATAAAAAAAAAAAAAATGCACAGCTCGGCTGTTTCTAAAAGACGAAAGGTTAATCATGTAAAGGCACATTTTTTTATTATACAAATTCGCCATTTGCCGCGTTAGCGCGGTAGCGTCATGAACAGAGGACCGAGTCTTAGAGGGATTATCCTTACTTAGCCCCCTTCTCTGTTCCTTCTTTTGGAAAAGTAAAAACTGGAGGGGAGGCTTTCCAGCCCCCCCATTCCCTCCCCTTTTAGTCGCCTCTTACGACAGGCAAGGAATACGTAGTTAGTATTCTATTCTTCCCCCCTCCCTATCCCCATGGATAAATGATACATATGTACAGAAAACAAACTGAAAATTAAAAGAGTTATTCTTGCAGTTAACCGCACTGCACAAAGCTATTAACCTTATACGCATCAATGTATTCAGAAACTGCAACTTTATAGCCCCAGAGATAGTGGCATATACGGATGTGCCTCAGCAAATAATCTTCACTGACAGGAAACTCTCACAAGGTATACAGAATCTCTGGAGACTACAGGGCGGCCCCCTGTACCTAGACCATACAGCACAATTATCGAGAGAGAGAGAGAGAGAGAGAGAGGAAGAAAAAGAGAGAGAGAAAGAGAGAGAAACATGATTCTTCAATCTGTTGAGTAATTGTCGAGAAAGATTTTGACGACGCGTGAGCGGGGAGCAGCATAAAGGGTACCGTGCCGCTACCAAGAACATGATAGTTTTATCTGGTGGACAAGCGACCATGCAAACGGAGCTTGACACCGCGCAGATCCCCACCATGTATGGTGGAGGGTGGGGGACGAAATGTCTGTACGTATCAGTGAAACACAGAACGAAAGACAGCCATATTAGATACTACACTGCATTTAGATAAGAATGTGTGTGTACTTACAGATAAACATTGTTTATGGACAATGCTAAAATGAGATACAGTAGAGCTACGCTGTATGACGAAGACAATACTACAAGGGGCGCGTTGTTTGTCCCGCCTTGAATCTTTTTTTTTTTTTTCATGCTGAAGGCTTCAGTCAAGGACAAAAGTCCACATTACGGCCGGGCCTTAATTGAAATATAAAGATAATTATGAAACGGAATAAGAAAAGACAAGGGAAAGTATTAACGATTTTTTGTGAAAGTGAAAGACCTGTCTTGAAATGTGCAAGACCATAGTTACTAGGAAAGACATAAGAAGATAGAGTTCTAAAAGCTTCGACGTGTAGGGAAAGCAGCAGTTATCAAAACGGCACACCCTTGAGTTATCGATGCCCACACAATAATCATGTGACGCAACAGCTTGCCGAGTATTCCGTGGTCTATCTAGTGGTGGGGGCACACAAGCAGCCAGCTCTCGGGAGTAAAAGCCAAAGACATACCTATAGAAGAGGGAAAGTGAACCAACACTGCGGCGTAGGGCAAGGGGGTCAAGATTGGAAACTAGCCTGGGACAGTTTATAAGTCGGACCGCTTTCGACTCAACTCTGTCAGGTAAGGATACAGAGCTAGAACCATCCCAAATGTGAGAGCAGTACTCCATACAAGGACGAATCAATCCCTTGTATAAA
>JAYMFT010109620.1:0-13546 GCA_038088735.1 Panulirus argus | reverse complement strand
CACCCTCCCATACTCTTGGTGATAGCAGAATTGCACATCCTTCTTTTCCTCTTCCCTGATAATTTTCACTCATTCCCATCCATACCACACCTCCTTCCATGACCTCCCATAACTTACATTCATTATTTCCATTTTCACTCCACACTTCCCTGATAATTTTCACTCATTCCCATCCATACCACACCTCCTTCCATGACCTCCCGTAACTTACATTCATTATTTCCATTTTCACTACGCACACCCTCTCCTAATATTCTGACTGTTTTTCTCCTCTAGTCCTTCCTGCTGTAAGTACACAATCTTGCCCCCAGTTGGTTCATCTGATCACACCCTCATAAATGTATCCATTCTAATGGCATCTCTTCCTCCAGCAGCCCCTTCTAAGCTTAGATACTGGCACCTCAACAAAGCTGACTTGATTGACTTATGTAACTTCTTTTCTGACTTTCCTTGGGTAAGTTACTGTCTCTTATTTAGTGATGTTTCTGTCTTCACCAGACACATAGCAGAGGCTATTCTTGTGGAATGGAAGCATTTATTCCCTCATCCTCCAAGATGACCTCTTCATTCAGTCCTTGGTTCAACCGTTCCTATTCTGGGTCCATTTAGGCAAGGGATCAGGCAGATTGGGCATGGAAAAACTTTCCTTCCTCCAGCTCCTATTCAGCTTTTATCACTGTTCGTAATCACCGCAAGCATGTTACGTGAGGCAGAGCAATCCGTTATTCAAAGGAAGTGCGATGACCTCTCATGTTCATCTACTGATAGGTTTTTCTGGTCTTTACCTAAGGACTTGTGTAACAACCTCTGTCGCTACCTTTTCTTCACTTTTTCATTCTGATGGTACCATAATTGTCCCTCTAGTAGACAGAACAACTCTCTTTGGTTCGCATTTCTCCTCTAACTTCACCTTGGATGACTCTTAACATTCCTTCACCCCCTGATGCTCCTCTCACTAATCCTATGCCCCTCCCTGTAATCTCTTCAGACTATCTGAAAGCGCTTCTCTCTCTCTGGACACAAGCAAGGGTTATGGTCCTGATGGCATCATCTCAGTGTACAGAAGGTGTGTGCCTCTGAACTTGCACCTGTGCTTACTCGTCTGTTATGTTTCTTGTTTCAGAACCAAAACTATACCTTTTCCTTGGAAGCATTCTTTGATACATCCCATCCCTAAGTAAAGTAAACGTTCTGACCCATCTAACTATTGTCCTATTGCTTTGACATCATCTTTTCCAAAGTCTACGAATCCCTCCTCAACTCCCATATTCTTAGACACCTCGAAAATCATGGTATTCTTTGATCACCAGTGTGACTTTCGTAAGGCAAGATCCACTGGTGATATTCTTTCCTATCTTACTAATGTCTGGTCATCATCCCTGAAAGATTTTGGGAGTCATGTAGTTTCCCTCGATATTTCCAAAGCTTGTGACAGGATGTAGCATTGGGGTTTCATCTCTAAACTCCCCTTTTTTTGGCTTCCCTCCCTCACATTGCAACTTCATGTCTAGTTTCCTCTCTGGCAGATCTATTTATGTTTTTGTTGGTGGATCAGCCTCCCCCTTTTCCTCCATCAATAGTGGTGTCCCTCAAGGTTCTCTCCTGTCCCCTACATATTTTCTTCCTTTTTTCAACAACTTCCTCTCCTCCACAAATAATCAAATATACTCATACGCTGATAACTCAACACTACATTTATCCATATCCTTTAAATCTACTCCTTCTTCTCTCACTTGATCTGCATCTCGTCTTGACATAGCTTTCTCACTAAACTCAGACGTAGGCAGGATATCTCGTTGGAGTAGACAAAATGTAGTTAAGTTTAATGCCCCAAAACCCAGTTTCTATCCATCTCACCATCAAAAACTCCTCACAACTCTTGTCTCTCCTTTGACTGTTCGGGAATTCCACCTCTTGACTCAAAGAACATACTTGGTATTACTGTAACATCCACTCTTTCTTGGAAGCCCTACATTATGGGAATAGCTAAGTCTGCCTTTAAGGAACTGAGTGTCCTGTTTAGATGTCGAAACTTTTGTTCTGAACATTTGTTCCGTTTATACAAAGGATTGATCTGTCCTTATATGGAGTACTGCTCTCACATCTGACGTGATTCTGTCTCTGCATCCTTACTTGACAGAGTGAGTTGAAAGCGGTTTGACTTATAAATTGTCTCGGGCTAACTTCCAAGCTTGAATCTTGGCCTACAGTGCAGTAGGGAATGGTTGAATTCCTTCCATACTGATGATGGAGGGAGTGAAGCCCTTACATTTTGTATTCTCAGTGATTTAGAGCAAATTATCTTCTACCTTACCCATATTCCTGACCACTGTGACCACTCTTAATATTCTGAATTTGTTTTTCACCTCTAGTCTATCCTGCTGTTAGAACACAGTCTGACCCCCAGTTGGTTCATCTGATTGCACCCTCATAAATGTACCTATTTTGATGTCACCTCCTCCTCCAGCAGCCCCTTCTAAGCTTAAATACTGGCACCTCAACAAAGCTGTCTGGAATAACTTACGTAACTTTTTTCTGACTTTCCTTTGGTAAATTACTGTTTCTTACGTGGTGATGCTCTGTCTCTGCCAAATGCTTAATAGAGGTTATTTTTGTGGGAATGGAAGCATTTATCTCCTCTCCCTCAAAGATGTCCTTTTCATCCAGTCCTTGGTTCAACCTTTCCTGTTCTGAGGCCATTTAAGCTAGGGATCAGGTATGTTTGGCTTGGAAAAACTTTCCTTCTTCTGACTCTCATTCTGCTTCTGCCACTGTTCATAATCACTGCAAGCACATTTTCTGTGTGGCAAAATATTCCTTTATTCAAAGGAAGTGTGATAACCTCCTCTCGTCATCCACTGATAGGTCTTTCTGGTCTTTTCCAAAGGGCACATGTAACAACTCTCTTGCTACCTTTCCTTCACTTTTCCATTCTGATGGTACCATAATTGTCCCTGTGTTGGACAGCAACTTTCTTTGGTTACCATTTCTCCTCAAACTCTGCCTTGGATGATTCTAACATTCCTTCACCCCCTGATACTCCCCTTACTAATCCTATGCCCCTCCCCGTAATCTCCTCAGACTATCCGAAAAGTGCTTTTCTCTCTCTGGACACAAGCAAGGGTTATGGTCCTGATGGCATCATCTCAATGTACTGAAGGTGTGTGCCTCTGAACTTGCACCTGTGCTTGCTCGTCTGTTCTGTTTCTGTTTCAAAACCAGATCTATTCCTTTTCTTTGGAAGCATGCTTTGATACATCCCATCCCTAAGTAGAGTGACCATTCTGACCCATCTAACTATTGTCCGATTGTCCTTATATGGAGTACTGCTCTCACATCTGATGTGATTCATGCTCTGCACCCTTACTTGACAGAGTTGAGTTGAAAGTTGTTCGACTTATAAACTGTCCCGGGCTAACTTCCAAGCTTGACTCTCTTGCCCTACACTGGGGCTAACCTCCAAGCTTGACTCTCTTGGCCCACACTGCAGTAGGGAATGGTTGAATTTCTGCCATACAGATAATGGAGGGATTGAAGCCCTTATATTCTGTATTCTCAGTGATTTAGAGCAAAGTATCTCCCACCTTACCCATATTCCTGACTGCTGTGACCACTCTCTTAATATTCTGAATTTGTTTTTCACCTCTAGTCTATCCTGCTGTAAGTACACAATCTGACCCCCAATTGGTTCATCTGATCGCACACTCATAAAAGTACCTATTTTAATGGCACCTCATCCTCCAGCAGCACCTTCTAAGCTTAAATACTGGCACTTCAACAAAGCTGACTGGAATAACTTATGTAGCTTCTTTTCTGACTTTCCTTTGGTAAATTACTGTTTCTTATGTGGTGATGCTCTGTCTCTGCTAGATACATAATAAGAGTTTTTGTGGGAATGGAAGCTTTTATCTCCTCTTCCTCAAAGATGTCCTCTTCATCCAGTCCTTGGTTCAACCTTTCCTGCTCTGAGGCCATTTAAGCAAGGGATCAGGCATGTTTGGCTTGGAAAGACTTTCCTGCTTCTGACTCTCATTCTGCTTCTATCACTGTTCATAATCACTGTAAGCACATTTTCTGCGTGGCAAAGTATTCCTTTATTCAAAGGAAGTGCAATAACCTCTCCTCGTCATCCACTGATAGGTCTTACTGGTCTTCACCAAAGGGCATCTGTAACAGCTTCTGTTGCTATACCCTTCCTTCACTTTTCCATTCTTACGGTACTATAACTGTCTCTGCTGTAAACAAAGCAACTTTCTTTTGTTCCCGTTTCTCCTCAAACTCCACCTTGGATGACTTTACCATTCCTTCACCCCCTGATGGTCCTCTTACTAATTGTATGCCCCTCCTCGTAATCTCTTCTCAGGCTGTCCAAAAGTGCTTCTCTCTCTGGACACAAGCAAGGCTTATGGTTGTGAGGGCATCATCCTCGTGTACTGAAGGAGTGTGCCTCTGAACTTGTGCCTGTGCTTGCTCTTCTGTTTTGTTTCTGTTTCTAAACCAAAACTATTCCTTCTCCTTGGAAGTATACTGTGATACATCCCATCCCTAAGTAGGATGACCATTCTGACCCCTCTAAGTATTGTCCTATTGCTTTGACATCTACCATTTCCAAAGTCTTTGAATCCCTCCTAAACTCCCATATCCTTAAACACCTCTAAAATCTCAGTATTCTCTCTGATCACCAATATGGCTTCCGTACGGCAAGATCCACTGGTGATATTCTTTCTTATCATACTAATGTTTGGTCATCATCCCTGAAAGATTTTGGAAACTATGTGTAGTTCCCCTTAACATATCCAAAGCTTTTGACAGGGTGTGGACTGGGGTCTTATCCCTCCCTCACTTTGTTACTTCATATCTTGCTTCCTCTATGGCCAATTTATGTCTGTGGTTGTTGATGGATCAGCCTCCCTGCCTTTTCATCATCATTTGTGGTGTCCCTCAAGGTTCTGTCCTGTCCCCTAAACTTTTCTTTTTCTCACAATTTTCTCTCTTCCACAAATAATCAAATGCACTTATATGCTAACGACTCAACGCTGCATTCAACCATATCCTTTAATTCTGCTCCTTCTTCTCTCACTCGATATGCATTTTATCTTGACACAGCTTTTTCTATAAACTCATACTTAGACAGGGTAATTCAGTGGGATAGACAAAATCTAGTTAAGTTTAATGCCCCAAGACCCAATTTCTATCCATCTGTCAAAAAATCCTCATAACTCTCCTCTCCCCTTTAACAGTTCTGTAATTCCACCTCTTGACTCAATGAACATACTTGGTATTACTTTAACATCCACTCTTTCTTAGAACCCCATATTACTGGAATAGGTAAGTCAGCCTCTAAGAAACTGGGTGTCCTGTTTAGATGTCGAAACTTCTTTTCTTCTGAACAGTTACTCTGTTTATATAAAAGATTGATTTGTCCTAGTTTGGAGTGCTGCTCTCACATCTGGGGTGGTTCTATCCATGCATCCTTATTTGACAGAGTTGAGTCTAAAATGCTTCAACTTGTAAATAGTCCCAGGCTAACCTCCAAACTTGACCTTCTTACCCTGTGCCATAACATTGGTTTTCTTTCCTTCTTCTTTTGGTATTACTTTGTTTTTTTTGCACCCCTTTCCCTTTTCTATAGGTATTACTTCGTTTTTTTGCACCTGAGAGCTGGCTGCTTGTGTGCTTCCACCAGTAGGTAGACCAAGCACTATTCGGCAAGCTGCTGCATCACATGGTGACTGTGTAGCCATCGGCAACTTGAGTTGGCGGATTTGATAACTGCTTCTTTCCCTACACATTGAAGCTTTCCAGCTCTCTACCTTCTCATATCTTTCCCAACAAATCCCAGTAACTATGACTTGACTCAGTTAAATACGTTTCCTTGTTTTTTCTTTTTCCCTTTCATTATTCTCTCTATATTTTGATTAAAGCCTGGCCTGCCATAGCAGTAAATTATCCATTCCTCAAGTTCACTGTAAAGTTTGAGAAAGAAGGTATCCCATAGCTTGGTGATAGAACGGTTGGGAAGGTAAGACCACATTTTTGCTTTCATCTTCATTATAATGTTGACAAATAAGCATTAGCTTTTGAAATATGTTAAGATGTCAAATTATCTTGCTTCTATGTTTAGTTCTTTGTAAGTAATATGACATTGCATGTAATGTTTATCAAAAGAATATGTAAACCATAATATAAAGATTTATGGTTTTCTTTTTACATGCATGTGTAGTAACCTGAAATTATACTTCAGAAATTTTAAGACTAATATATTATTCGCATGAAGATGCTACTTTGTAAGTTGCTCCATGGCCAATATATCTCCAAAATCTCATATTTAAGTAGTGCTGGGGTATGTTTTGCATCACATTAGCTTTTGAAGCATGTTAATAAGGTACTGTTAGAGATGTTTACCAGTTTTGGTAATTATCATCAAATTCCAATGCTTTATGCATTGTACCAGTGAATCCTGGGGTCTTTCCCCTAGACTGTGTTGTGTTTAGCTGGGTTGAGGAGGTTGGGGCTCTACTTCCTGGTTGGGTTGTCTTGTTGTACCAGGTTTAGAGGGTTCATACTAGGGCCTTACCCTCCTGTTCAGGTTAAGTTGAGTTAGGTTGGGTTCAGGTGGTTGAACCCACAGTTTGGGGATTTGGGAAGGCTCATTGCTTTGACCGTGTTAATCCCATATTTTCCCAGATTGGACTTGTATGAATTTTGCCATTGTCCTACACCTGTTGGTATCATTGGTAATGAAATAGCAGATGCTGGGGCCAAAGCAGCTGTATCTAGTGATGTATTCAAGAGAGTATGAGCAGAATAAGTAATATGTTATAGATTGATGGCATGCTGGATGGGACTTGGAAGCCCAAAGGTGTAACAAACTGTAGAGGGTAAAGAAAAGTGTTGATATATGATTTACCTCATTCAGCAAAAGTCAACATTTTGAGACAAAATTCTTTGTCAGTTGATGCTTTCTCACACTATGTTAAACCATGGTCATTTAATCGAGGGGAGACTAGACCTCATATGTCATGCCTGTAATTGCAGTATTACTGTGGGACAAATGCAGATGGAATTCTAAAGATATGCCTCAAATTTTAATTATATTTTAACAATGGAAGTTATTGAAAATATTAGAACATTTTTTATTGATAATTAATATAAAATGCCAGGTAGATTTTGTACAAAGAAGTCAGAGGGTATAATGTTATATAAATAGTTTTAAGTTTTTAGAATTCTTTCAAATGAAGCCTTCATTACTATGTAAAAGCTTTACAACAATTATGTCCTAACACTATGAATGCCACAAAATTAAAGACTCTTTTTCACTTTTGTCATGTTTCTTTTCACCATATTTCTGGATTCATCCTCCTGCCTCAAAGAAGTTGCTGCACCAAATTGTTTTTTTGTATAATTTTTTGAATTTAATTTTCTTTTTTCCATGGTGTAGCTACTCCTGCTGAAGTATATGAAATGGTATATGTTTAGTACATGAATACCAGTAATATGTAGTTTTTTATGATTAAACAGTATACCTTATTCCATAAAAGATTGGTTTATATTTACATATCTTTCTTCTTTAAATGTCAAAATGGATTGTTACACTTGTAGATTCCTTTTTATTTTTATCATACCTGATCACCATTTCCCATCTTAGCAAGGTTGTGCCAGGAGCAGACAAAGAAGGGTCGTATCCTCTTACATCCATTCTGTAGCTGTTATGTGTAATGCACTGAAACCACAGCTCCCTATCCACAATCAGGTCCCACAACCCTTTTCATGGTTTACTTCGGATGCTTCACATGCCCTGGTTCAGTCCATTGACAGCATGTCAACCCCTGTATACTACATTGTTCCAGTTCACTCTTTTCCGTACATGTCTTTCCTGCATGTACAGATCTCTGTCATTCAAAATCTTTTTCACACCATCCTCCCATCTCCAATTTGGTCCCCCCATTCTCCTTCTTCCCTTCCCTTCTGACACATATATCCTCTTTGTCAACCTTTCCTCACTTATTCTCTCTGTATGGCCAAACCATTTCAGCACACCCTGTTCAGCTCTCTCAACCACACTCATTTTATTATCACACTCTTCTCTTACCCTTTCATTACTGACTAGATTAAACCAACTCACACCACATGTCCTCAAACATTTTATTTCCAACACATCCACTCTCCTCCACTTAACCTTATCTATAACCCATGTCTCACATCCAAGCAACATTGCTGAACCTATACCTTCAACCATACCCCTTTTTGCCCTTCCAGATAATGATCTTTCTTTCCTCACATTCCTCAGCGCTTCCAGAATCTTTGTCCCCTCACCACCTTGGCTCCATTTACTGCCATGTCCACTCTCAGGTATCTAATACACTTAAGTTAATCTGGTTTTATCCATTCAAACTCTCTTCCCATATAATGTGTCCCTCTACCCTGCTAGACCCAATAAATTTGCTGTAATTCACACTTACTCTCAACTTCCTCCTTTCACATGCTGTTCCAAACTCAATCACCAACTCTTTTAGTTTCTCACTTGAAACTGCCACAAATGCTGTATCATTAGCACACAACAACTGACTCACTTCCCAGCCCCTCTCATTCCCAACGTATGGCATACTCGCCCCTCATTCTAAGGCTCTTGCATTTACCTCCCTAACCACCCCATCCATAAACAAGTTAAACAACCATGGTGACACCACATACTCCTGCCACAGACTAACTTTCACTTTGAACAATTCACTTTCCTCTTTTCCAACTCGTACACATGCCCTACATCCTGGATGGAAACTTCTCACTTCTTCAGACAGCTTTCCTCCCACACTTTATATTCTTAAGTCCTTCCGCATGGCATCTCTGTCAACCCTATCATATGCTTTCTCCAGATCCATAAATGCTACATACAAATCCATCTGTTTCTGTAAGTATTTCTCACACACACGTTCTGTAAAGTAAACCCTTGATCCACACATCCTCTACCACATTTGAATCCACATTGCTCACACTAATCTCATACTCTGTACATGCATTCACCCACTCAGTCACTACCCTCCCATACA
Source organism: Panulirus argus (assembly GCA_038088735.1). NCBI lineage: Eukaryota > Metazoa > Arthropoda > Malacostraca > Decapoda > Palinuridae > Panulirus > Panulirus argus. The sequence goes on along the minus strand of JAYMFT010109620.1, from coordinate 4,499 downwards.
ACTTAACAGTTACACTCAACAGACTTATACCTCTGTAGTTTGAACACTCACCTTTATCCCCTTGCATTTATACAGTGGCACTATACATGCATTCTGCCAATCCTTAGGCACCTCACCATGATCCATGCACACACTGAAAAATCTGTCTAACAAATCAGCAATGCAGTCAGTCCCTTTCTTAATAAATTCAACTGCATTACCATCAACTCCAGCTGCCTTACCATATTTCATATTATGTACAGCTTTTGCCACCTTTTCCTTCTTCACCAGACAACTCTCCATGACTTTATCTTGCTTACTACCACAACATACACACCCTACATCTGCCACCATATCTTCAAACACATATAACAGTTCTTCAGATTACTCTCTCCATCTCCTCTTCACCTCATCACTATCTGTTACCACTTCCCCTTTTGCTCCCCTCTCCGATGTCTCCCCCCCCCCTTTTTTTTTCCCCACATTAGTAACCTTCCCAAACATCTTATTCTCTAAAGTATTCTGATGCTCACTTACCCCAACTCTTATTTGCCTTCTTTTTCAACCCCTGTACTTTCCGATTGACCTTCTGCCGCTTTTTATTACACATTTCTTCCCTGTAAGTACTGCCCAAAACCTCCCTTTGTTTTTTCACTAGCAACTTTACTTCTTCATCCTACCCCACAGTACCTTTTCTAATCAGCCCACCTTTCACATGCCACATGCATCTCTCGCGCATGTTAGGACTGCTTCCCAAAATACCGCTGGTTCCTCACCCATTCTCCTTGCTCCATTCTCTATTCCTGATGTTTCCTGACACAGGTATCTTTTCCATCCTCAAAACTCTTACCAATTTCCTCTCTGATATTTTTTTCCTTTTATCTTAAAACTTGTCTCCACAATGTAGTGATCAGAAATTCCACCAGCTGCCCCTTTCAGCACATTTACATCCAGAAGTCTCTTTTACATGCATATCAATTAATATGTAATCCAGTAATGCTCTCTTACCATTTTTCCTACTCGCATAGGTATACTTGTGTATATCCTTTTTAAGCCAGGTATTCCCAGTCATCATTCAGTTTTCAGCACCCAGCTCCACAAGTTGTTCACCATTTCCTTTTATCATACTGAATACCCCATGCCCCCCAATTATTCCCCCTACATCCACATCACCAACCTTCACATTCAAATCTCACATCAACTCGGTTTCTTGCCTCAAAACTGTTAACATACTCAGCTGCACTTGCTTATCATGATCTTTCTTCTCATGACCAGTTGCATAAGCGCTAATAATCACTCATCTCTTACCACCCACTATCATTTTTACTCACGCCAGTCTAGAATTCACTTTTGTACACCCTTTCACTCACTCTCACAACTCCTGCTTTAGTAGTGTTACACTTTCCTTAGCTCTTTTCTTTTCAATACCTGACTTAACTTCTAAGACATTTTCAAGCCATTCTTCCCCTTAACCCTTGAGCTTTGTTTCACATAGAGCCAGAACATCCAGGTTTCTTTCCTCAAACATACTAGCTATCTCTCCTATCTTCTAGTCTTGGTTACATCCACATGCATTTAGACACTCCAGCCGGAACCTTTGAGGAGATTGAGCACTCCCTGTTTGGTTCCTTATTCTGTTCTGTTGTTTACAAATTGAAATACAAGAAGGGGAGGGTTTCCAGCCCCCTTCTCCCACCCCCTTTAATTGCCTTCCACATGACATAGGGAATATGGAGGTAGAATTCTTTCTCCCCTACCTCAAGGATACCCTGCACTTCTCTTAGATTCCTAAGATTACTAAATACATCTGCTGAGCTTTCATACTCATTTGCATACTCCTCATCTATAACTGTACATCTTTGAATTAATATACAAATCTTAGATAACTTCATGAGGATGAAGAGAAAACTATTATCATTCCTTTATTCAAAGGAAAGGTGCTAAGGACGTATATAACAATTATAGGGGAATAAATCTGTTAAGTATACCAGGAAAAGTGTACGCAAGAATATTAATGGACAGTGATGGAAGTGACTGAATGCACCCTACATCTGCCACTCTTATCATCAAACACATTCAACAATCCTTCAAAATACTCCATCTCCTCACTCCATCACTCCCTGTTATCATTTCCCTTGCCCCCTTCACCAATGTTCCCATTTGTTCTCTTGTCTTACGCACATTATTTACCTCCTTCCAAAACATCTTTTTATTCTCCTTAAAGTTAAATGATACTCTCTCACCCCTACACTCATTAGCCCTCTTTATCAACCTTTGCACCTTCCTCTTGACCTCCTGCCGCTTTCTCTTATACATCTTCCAGTCATTTGCGCTCGTTCTTTGTAAGTATCGTCCAAACGCCTCTCTTTTCTCTTTCACTCACAACTTTACTTCATCCCACCAATCACTACCCTTCCTAATCTGCCCACCTCCCGCCTTTCTTATGCCACATGCATCTCTTGCACATGCCATCACTGGTTCCCTGAATGCATCCCATTCCTCACCCACTTCCCTCACTTCACTTGCTCTCACCTTTTGCCATTCTACACTCAATCTCTTCATATATTTCTTCACACAAGTCTTCTTTCGAAGCTCACTTACTTTCACCACTTTCTTCTCCCCGACATTCTCTCTTCTTTTTTGAAAACCTCTACTAATCTTCACCCTCGCCACCACAAGGTAGTAATCAGACATCCCACTAGCTGCCCATCTCAGCACATTAACCTCCAAAAGTCTCTCTTTTAACTGCCTGTCAATTAATACATAATCCAATATTGCCCATTGGCCATCTCTTCTACTCACATATGTAAACTTGTGAATATCTCTTTTTAAACCAGGTATTCCCAATCACTAGTCTTCTTTCAGCACACAAATCCAAGAGCTCTTCACCATTTCCATTCACAACACTGAATACCCCATGTGCACCAATTATAGCCTCAGCTGCCACATTACTCATCTTCACATTTAAATCACCCATCACTGATACCCGGTCTCATGCACCAAAACTGCTGACACACTCACTCAGCTGCTTCCAAAATACTTGCCCCTCAAGATCATTCTTCTCATGACCAGGTGCATAAGTACTAATGATCACCCATCTCTCACCATCCACTTTCACTTTTACCCACATCAATCTCGAATTTACTTCCTTACTCTCTGTCACACGCTCCCATAAATCCTGTTTCAGGAGTAATGCTACTCCTTCCTTAGCTCTTGTTTTTCTTAGTACCTGTCTTACATTAACTAAGTTAGGAGAATAGGGCAACACAGAACATTCAGACCTATTATCATTTTTCACATTTTTATTTCTAGATACACAAAGCATATACGATAACATAACCGCCTAAAGATACGTCTTATATGACTACATTCGTCTTTTAACAATGCCAACCAATTTTAAGTGCTTTGGTCAGTGAAAGCACTTCCAATTGTAGTGACATGCCATATAGATTCCAGAAAGCCATTGAAAATCTTAAGAAAAATATGTTCATATCAAAAAATCAAATGAGCTTTGTCAATTCGCGACTTTGAATAGAGCGGACTATAGATGTAAGCTTCAGGATCTTTTGAATGATGGTCAAACTTATGAAAGATTAACATCCAATCCCCTTGGTAGTAAAAACCTTCAACTCTAGACTCAACCAATTGTTAATTAAGCACCATAAAATTATGAAGTCAATATGGATGGCTAATTCCTCTCTTCCTTATATATATGGTCTCCCTAAAACTCACAAAGATGAATGTCCCCTTAGTTCAATTATCTTTTCTGCTAACTCTTCTGGTTATGAATTATCCAAAGGTTAGCTTTACCCAAGACAGTCAAAAGGTTGTCAAGTCTTCGTAGATTTTCGTCCCAACTCTGACTATGTATCACAATATCATCCAAATAAACTACACAACCAGGCAAATCTCTCATGAGAATATCCATAAGTCGCTGAAATGTGGCTGAGGCATTTCTCATGCCAAAAGACATCAATTTACACTTATATGTCTGTCCTAACACTACGAAAGCACTGATGTCTTGTGCTCTCTCAGTCAATTTAATTTGCCAGTACCCTTTCTTGAGGTCCAGTTTTGTCAGATAGCGAGCATTGCCAACTTCATCTATGTAATCTTCCACACGTGGCAGTGGGTAACTCTCGGTCTCTGTTATCTCGTTGACTAGTCGGCAATCGATACAGAACCGATAGATCCCGTCAAGCTTGGGTACAACGGTTACGGCTCAAACAGTATTAACGTTTAAAAGTATAAACTTTCCTCATATAATTAGCGTCTGAGCTGTGGGATTATATTTCTTCTTTTGCCTCTTTCATATAACCTTTCTTTCAGTTTCAGGCGATTGACATAGAATGGGGGGGGAGGCGTTTACTGAAAATCCTCCCCTCCTATATTACTTTTCAAGAACTGGAAAAAAGGAAGGAACCAGATTACGATCTTTTTTCCTGTAAGGCTTGGTCATCTGTTCTTGACGTTAACTGCCTCACATGAGAAATGGTGAACATGTATGAAAATTGTATAAA
>JAYMFT010109609.1:0-13547 GCA_038088735.1 Panulirus argus | reverse complement strand
GATTGTGTATTTACAGCGAGATGGACTAGAAGTGAAAAACAAATCCAGAATATTAGGAGAGTGGTCATAGCGGTCAGTTATATGGGTAGGGTGGGATATAATTTGCTCATTGAGAATGGAGAACGTGAGGGCTTCGATCCTTCCACTGTCCGTATAGGAGGAATTCAACCATTCCCTATGGTGAACGTTGAAATACCCGAGGTAGAGGATCTCGGCTTGCGGGTGAGATGATGTCACAGTCTCATGGCAGGAGTTTAGATAGCCGAAGAAGGATACCAAATTTGTAGAATTAGGGGAACAGTAGGCAAAACAGAGGACAAGTGTGGTAGTAGGGAGACAGACTTTGAGCCACATAACATCAAAGTTTGGAGACGTAAAGTCCTTGAGGCGTGCTAGGGTCTTATTGTCATATCTAGGGGTCGTACCTTCACCGTCCTTGAGAGTCATACCGTTGTTATCAAATATATCATTGTCGCACTCAGGGTCGTACTGTTGTTTTAAAGGTAGTACCGTCGTACACAGGGTCGTCTCGTCGTGCCTATGGTTCATGCCTTCATAATCAAGAACGGTACCGTCGTGTTGAATGGTCGTATAGTCGTGCTCAAGGGGCGTACCGTGGTGTTCAAGAGTCGTACCATCGTGGTCAAGGGTCGTACCGTCTAATTCAGGGATCATATCGTGGGACTTCAAGGAGATAAACGACCACTATCATGTTGCAGGAACTCCTGAACGACCACTTCCAGCCTCGGCAGGTGAATGACTGGGGTTGCCAGCTCTGCAGACGACCCCATACATGTGTCCACGACCAGAAGCTCCTGAGCCTTCCTCAGATCCTTGTCATACACTTCTACAGGTACGACCTGCTCATACGTACCTTCTATAGGTACGACCTGCTTACATCTTTTATGGGCACGACTTGCTTATATCTTTTACGGGTACGACCTGCTTTTATCCTCTTCAGGTACGACCTGCTTATACCCTCTATAGGTACGACCTGCTTATATCTTCTACAGGTACGACCTGCTTATATCCTCTACAGGTACGACCTGCTTATATCCTCTACAGGTACGACCTGCTTATGTCCTCTGCAGGTACGACCTGCTTATATCCTCTACAGGTACGACCTGCTTATATCCTCTACAGGTACGACCTGCTTATATCCTCTACAGGTACTACCTGCTTATATCCTCTACAGGTACAACCTGCTTATATCCTCTACAGGTACAACCTGCTTATATCCTCTACAGGTACGACCTGCTTATATCCCCTACAGGTACGACCTGCTTATATCCTCTACAGGTACGACCTGCTTATATCCTCTATAGGTACGACCTGCTTATATCCTATACAGGTACGACCTGCTTATATCCTCTATAGGTACGACCTGCTTATATCCTCTTCAGGTACGACCTGTTTATATCCTCTATAGGTACGACCAGCTTATATCCTCTACAGGTACGACCTGCTTATATCCTCTACAGGTACGACTTGCTTATATCCTCTGCAGGTACTACCTGCTTATATCCTCTACAGGTACGACCTGCTTACATCCTCTACAGGTACGACCTGCTTATATCCTCTACAGGTACGACCAGCTTATATCCTCTACAGGTACGACCTGCTTATATCCTCTACCGGTACGACCAGCTTATATCCTTTACAGGTACGACTTGCTTATATCTCCGACACTACCTCTCTCAGTTTCCCTTAGTCGACAATCAAGCTTAGTAATGCTGGTGAAATTCAGAGACGAATTAATTGGGGAATTAGACATAATCATTACAGATGGAAATTGATGATGACAATTGGTGTTCAGGTACAGTGGTGATGTCCACGGAAGCCTGCCCACCGCCAGCAAGACCTGTGTGATGTTTCCGCCCGACTCACTCTCCCTCCAGCAATACACAGTCCACAGAGACAAGGAGTAAGTCTTTTTTGTTAACATAACGTACACCTTCACCGTAATGAGATAAACAGCCATTTCAGTACCTTGATTTATACTTACCTGCTGTCCGAGGAGTTCTCTCTATCCTTGAGAGGATCCTGCAGCTCTCGGGAAACTAACCACGTCCACCGGTCCGGACCGGAGGTCATAAAATGTTGTGTGTGTGCGAATGAGTGATAACTTCTCGGTGTCTTCCTTATCGTAACTGCAGAGTGGACATGAAGGGTCTTAGGATATGATGAGATGGTACTTGTAGTGTTGTAGTAATGAGCGATATGCGGAGAGTAAAGCAGGAGGATGTGACTCGCGTTTGTCTGGGGAGTGTGATTCCAAATAGGTGTATATCTGGTGGGTTGGAGTTTAAGACTGAGTTGGGAGGGCGATCGCTTAGTACTTGTAGGTTTTTACAGTGTCATATATGTTGTGGGTGGGAATGTGCGAGTAGAGGTTACTGAAGTGTGAGGCAGGGCAAAGATTTTGATTTTCTTCCTTGGGCGTTGGTGTTTCGTTATAGAGTGGTTATGGGTTTGGAAAGGGTCTAGTGCTGTTGCTTGATATCGGGTGGGAATGTATCGGGATTATCTTTGTTTCAGTGCAATGGTGTTGCGTATCTGCTGTTTTTAGGCAAGCTAGTAATTGTTCTGAGTGTGCTATCTTCGTGGGCATTTTTCTTTTAAATTTGCTATATTTGTTTCTAAAAGTGTGGCAGACCAGGTATGTGAGGCATAAAGTAGAAAGGATGAATTCTTTGTATGGGATTTTAAAGAATTCTTTTCTCTTGTCCACATCTAGTGCCAGTTAGTGTTGCTAGGGCATTTCTTCTGTGTTTGCTTTTGTACTGATATTTTTTTCTGTGGGAAGCGACTGTCATGCGCGTACAGTAAGTGATGTCAGGGTGTTGTGATGTGCCTTGTGAGGTTATGTTGAGATAATGGAAAGCCGTGCAGGAAGAGACTGAAGAGAGAATCCCTTTGTAAGGGGAATTCTACTGTACTGTTTAAGCGTTTTAGATGTGAAGCCATCGTGAGTGACAGGAATTCGGCCAAAGGAATTTTATATTATTGAGAAGAGTGATGATAAGTATCTTCTGTTTGAAAATGTGTCGGAGGACAGTGTCCAATTCAGGTGTTGATGTTCACTGCCACTTTGACTGTGCGGGAAGGGGTCTGTGGTTGGTTTAACCCATCTGCAATGAGCTGTGTGCGGTCAGTGTGTAGCGTGGTGGAATATTATTCAGGTCTGAATCCAAGCTGTGTGGGTGAAAGTTGGATATTGTATTCGATTCTGTTGTGGACCATAGGGAGCCGGGTGGTTTGGAAGGTTTAAGGACTAGTATTAAGTTGGCAAGTTTCCAGCTCTAATGGAGGATGTGCACTCCCCGCTTGACTCCTTCTTCTGTTTCCCCTTTTAGAAAATGAAGTACAAGAAGGGGAGGGTTTCCAGCCCCCCGCTCCCACCCCCTTCAGTCGCCTTCTACGACACGCGGTGGAATACGTAGGAAGTATTCTTTCTCCAATATATATAACACACACACACACACACACACACACACACATATATATATCAACGACTGTGATTTATTGTCCTGTCCTATTTTCAGGTATCCGACCTATGAGCTGGTATCTGCGTGTAGCGACAAGGGAACCCCCACGACGAGTCACTACACTGCCTTCTGTAGAGACAAGTCCAGCAACCGCTGGTGGGTATGGAACGACATGGACCTACGCGTCGCCACGACAGATCATCTGCAAACAGAGAGAGACGCCCGCGTAGTCTTCTACACGTCGCTCATGGCGTCATCTGTCGCCCACTAGTGTACTCCGTCCCTCACCGTCGCTCGTGGGTGGCCATTAACACCCACGGGACAAAATATGAGCCAAATTCTTGTAGCAGTTTTATGTTCGGGATTTAGTAACCTAAAAGTACTCGACGACTTAATGCTCGGGGGAATCCTCCTTACTCACTCTGATGGATCACCAGTTACAGCCGCAAACATCCTTATGTGGCCAGTGGCCATATCTGTCAACCTAGCTACTGTCTCCTGTGTAGTTAATATAGCAATATTTGTAGCCTTAGCCCTCCTTCAACCCACTAAATAACGGATGAAGAAATCCAGAACGTTGTGTTACGCTGAGCAATATTAAGGCTGTGATCTGTATTGGTTTATCGACATTAAAGATGGAAAACGTAGATGTGGTATTCCACTATCCCAAGTAGAAAGGGATGATAAACATTAATGGAAAAAATTTTCAAGAAAATATTAAATAGATATGATGTCTTATTCAATAAGCACTATACACACACACATCAAGGCCGGACCCTGCTTTAAATAGAGAATTAAGAAAAGAGAGAAAAAATAAAAGACAGAGGAAAGTATTTGAAATTTGAAACTGATCTTTGTTGGCTATGAAGTGTTCTCCAAGACCTCGTGTTACAAAAAGTGAGATGTGTGCTCATTTCTGAAGTAAAGGATTCACATCAAGCTGAAATAACTCTTAGCCTTGAAAGGCGGCCCTTTTATTTGGCCTTTTAAAACCTGAGGAACTTTCATTTCTACGTGAAGACGTTCTGTTCCCCGATTTTGGAATGAATTTCGTGGACTAAGTGCGATGTATAAGGCTGGGGTGGCCTGTGGCGGCTTCGGAGGGCCTTCATGAAGCTTTTGTACCTTGATACGTGGCCTTTTTATTGGCCTTTAAGAAATACTCTCATCTAAGGCTGTTAACTCGCCTGTCCGGACTGACTGCTGTGAGATGGTGTAGCGGTTAGCGTTCCCTGACCGTGACGCATTCACGTGGCCGACCAAGACCGAGCGCATGGGTTCGAATCCTGGTTGCTGCACTTGGTCCACAGTCAACCCAGCTGTTCATCCACACTTAAGGGATTGTCGGTAAAATGGGGAACTGGCTTAGATTATATTTATACATGTATACATAGAGTAAATGAGATGGCCTTGATTGAAGCAATCAGTTGCCCTTTCGCTAACTTATGATAAATGATTGTATTAGATAAGGAGTTGTTGGCCTTTAATGGCTGCTCTAAGGCTCTATATCAAAATGGCCTTTTTTTTTGGCTTAAGAAGGGGCTTAAGATCGACTGTTGTGACGTCACATCTGAGTTAAATGACTAGCATGAGGTTACCGTAACTCCCACCCTTGAAATGCAGCCTTTCTTGCCTGTTGAGGCGTTGGATCAAGTCTTGAAGTTTTACGTCACCGTAACATGGGGACGAGTGTAGCCTTTAAGAAAAAAACGTGAGGGACTTTACAATAGCCCTAGGGAGAGACCTTACAATAGCCCTTGGGAGGGACCTTACAATAGCCCTTGGGAGGGACCTTACAATAGCCCTTGGGAGGGACCTTACAATAGCCTTTGGGCTATTTGGAAAAGTAAATGTGTAGTTGCAGCGACTAGAGCAATATGTACAGTCAGGTGAACCGTCATATAAGAGCTTCACTCACGCGAATCTGTCGATCAACAACGAGAAAATAAAGTGTAATATGACAGAGACGAGTTAGTACGTAACATCAGTTCTGAAATTCGGCTTAGCTTAGGTGATACAACGAAGCATTCTGCACCAGTTACGAATTCGTGTAGTTCGAAGCTTCTTTAAATGTTCCGAATTCGTTTCATTGTTTCGAACTTTTATTTCATTTTTAAGTTCAGATAAAACATTACGTTCCTTTTTGACTTAACAACTGAGTATAAGCTGGGGAAAAAAAAAGAAGATCTTCAGAAACTCTCTGAAAAGTTTGCAGACAGACAAAATGCTAGACCAAAGGTTAGGCAATGGAATCTCAGATTTATAAGCTTGGAAAGGCAACGGTGCATTGTTAACCAGTCACAAAAACGTGAGATATTTTCCAGCTTGTATCAGCCAGCATTTACCGCAGCTGCGGGACCTTGCACGTTTCACAGGCAAGAAAATCTAACACCTTGTTGACATATGACGACCATAAAGTATTTATTGCTATGTTATAAACACGTAGATTCAGTGATCTTCCATTTTCTTGCCGTAATCGGTGTGTATATGTTCCTATTATCATTTCTCTTCTTAATCTCGATTTGTTAAAGCTTCTAATAGCTCAGCTTCGTGTCTACAGACTTACGCCAAATATGATCATATTGAGAATATGACAAAAGTTCGACATTTCCCTATGTGAATATGTAATTATTAGGTACTGATTCGCATATCCCAGACTGAAGCTTCACAAAATGTTTCACTCTTCACCATCCCAGACTGTACGGTGTGTGATGGCGATGAGTGGTCAAGGTTAGACGCGTCTCTGAGTAGCTCCCGAAGTAAGGACTACGAGTAACCCACCTGACTGGAGAGCTAGTACACAGTGTCTTTCTCCCTTTTTATATATATACATATATTGTGCTTAAGTGTAATTCTGCGGTATGGAACCGCTCCTTGAGCGAGGAAAATCGTAATCTTCGCTCTAACCTTGAAGACTCGGGTGTCGTACGTAGTATAAAATCTAAAGAGAGCAGCAGTTCAGTGGAGGCAGAGAACAGTGTATCGACTGAGAACAGTAGTACGGTTTGGACAGTGGTGGCCAGTAAGGGGATCTCGTATGAGGCTCAAGAAAACTACCCAACCATCAACACAGCTGCAATGTAACAACTGCTTTTTCCCGCTAACACAAGAAACAGGAGAAGATGAGGTGGAAGTAGAAGAGGAAAAAAGGAGGGGCAGACGCCAGGTCCCTCGAAGCCCCAAGGTAAAATTCTAGTTGTCGGGGACAGCCAGGTTAGGTATTTGGATAGGGATTTTTGTGATAAGGATAGAAGAAATAGGATGAGGGTATGTTACCCTGGGGCAGGGATAGGTGATGTAGTGGATAGGCTGGACGACATCTTGTCCGGAAATGGGGTCAGACTCATAATCTGCCTGAGTGCAGGGAACGATGATGTCGCCGGGTGTAGGAGTGAGGGGATTTTAGCTGATCGTATGTGGTGTCCTGCCGAGGAGGGAGGGTCGGTGGGGAGTGGATCTCTTGCGTATTTGGTGTCAACTCGAGGTTGGCGTCGTATCGCTTGGGGAAAGGGAAACCCCTTTTTGTGGCTGGGAGTGTATGCATGCTAGGGATGGGGTGCATTTGTCAATGATGGGAGTTGTTCAGTTTGCTAGCTGTTTGGGGAGGAAGGTTTCAGTGGTGTCTTTTCTACGTTAGATGTTTTGGGTGGGGGATATAAATGCCAAGAAAAGCCTGGTCAAGGAAGTGTTAAGAAATAAAATAAAAGAAAGGGAGATAATGTAGGAAATTCTAAAGGACTTAATGTATACTAAACAAATTGTGGGAGTTTAAGAGGAGGATTATTTGAGGGCGATAGCACTGAATCTATAGCTATTTTACATGCTAACTGAAATATAAATGAAATAAGAAGATATGGATCTGTTGTCAAACTTTTCTATTAATGGATTCAAACTTTATATGACTGATAGGAAGGGTAAGAGAGGAGGTGTGGGTAGCACTTTACATTAAGCCGTAAGTGGAATGACACTGAAGTAATGAGAAATACAGAATCAATTTGGATTGAAATAGATGAAAACAATGAAAATTATTATTAGGAGTACAATACAGACACCCCCCCTAGATTAAATAGTCTGAGGGGGAGACTCTAATGGGACGAGAGTAGGAAGGCTTGTGATCAAAATTTATGTATTTTATGTGACTTCAACTTCAGTACAATTAACTGGGAAGATGATACAGATATTGAGTCAGAGGAATTTTTGGAGACAGTCCAAAATTGTTTTCTAACTCAGCACATTTCCGAGGGGTCCAAGGGAGATAACATTTTAGAATTGTTACTGACAAATGCAAATAACCTTATAGGAGGTCAGTTAGATAATAGAGACCACAAGGAAATAAGATTCAATATAAAAAAGTATTTGAAAAGGAGGGGAAATGAAATTTTTGTTTCCGACTTTCTCAAGGCCAACTTAGCGGCGCTACGTAGATACGTTGTATTAGTTGAGGTAGGGTGAGGTCAGACGGACCAAGCAGTGCATATGGTGTGGGGTCATTTCACTCGGTTGACTCAAAGCAACTTAGCGGTAGTGTCAGGTCAAGTGTGGGAAGATCATTATTAGTGTGGAAGTTTCCGTACAAAGATTCCAAGTAGTAATGAAAAGAGAAATAAGAATTGAATATTCCATATAGGCAATATAGGTCTAATACTAATGACCCAAAATGTTAATAGTATAGAATAAAACACCGTATAGGGCAGGAGAGCTTGTACAATAAGGCAAACGGGGGAAACACAGTTTACTGATCAGCGAACGCAAATCGAAAGAATGGTAAAATCAGAGATTAAGAAGACTAAGAGAAATTATGAAATCAAGATAGTTAACGAAGCAAAAAAAATAGAAAATGCCAAGGGATTTTTTTTCAATTGTACAGAACGAAGAGTAGGAAGAAAATTGGACCTATGAAATCGCACTCTGGTAGATTAGCTGATAGTGAGATTGAAATGTGTGAAGCTTTAGATAATCACTTCATATCAATATTTACGGAGGGAGAGAATACAAAATTCCGGTTCCAGAGCAAATTTACAAGAGGGGACTAAAGCGGGAAGCTACGCGATATAGAAATGAATAAATCTTATGTATTTTGAGAAAATAGATCTATTATAAGTAAACAAAAGTCTTTGGCCAGATGGTATATATGCGAGGGTCTTGAAATAATGTAAGGAGGAAGTTCTCTTTCAGATATGTTTAAACAGTCTCTGGAATCAGGCGTAGCTCCTAAGCAATTGAGGACAGCAAATATTGCTCCCATTTCTAAGAAAGGGGATAGATCCATTGCCTCTTATTATCGTCCTATCAGCTCAACATCTACTCTGGGATAATTTCTTGAATCAATTATAACGGTCAGAATACGGGGAACACTTGGAGAAACATGATCTCATTAGGGATTCACAACATCGGTTTACGAAAGGGAAGTCACGTTTCAGCAACTGTTGATCACGGTAAGAGTTATGACATTGTTCACTGAGATTTAAGTAAGGCATTTTACAGAGTACTTCATGAGAGTCTGCTCAGAAAAATAGCAGCACACGGCATCGGGGACTGTGTATTTAATTGGATTAGGGCGTGGCTCACTGACAGAGAACAGAGGGGATTCATCGACGGAGTTACATTGGACTGGGGCAATGTAGCCAGTGGTGTTCCTCAGGGGTCAGTCTTGGGACCGCTCTTGTTCGTTATACATATTAATGATCTGGATATGGGAGTAAGCAGCGACTTAAGTAAATTTGTAAATGATACGAAAATAGGGACCGTAATAAACTCAGATGACTTAATTAGATTATCAGAGTGGGCGAGTACATGGAAAATGGAATTCAGTATAGATAAATGCAAACACTTAGTGTGAGTAAAGACAGGAATAGTAATTACAAACTGGTCAATACTATTATTGGTAAAACAGAATGCGAAAGAGATTTAGGAGTATTGGTGACCAAAGATCGTAAGACGCGGCAGCAGTGTATTGAAATGCATAATAAGGCTAATAGGATGATAGGGTTCATTAATAGGACTGTTAGCAATAAAACTCAGAGTATTATTGTAACTTTATCTTGTGTTGGTGAGGCCACATTTGGATTATGCGGTACAGTTTTGGGTTCCATACTATGCAGTTGATATAGATTGTTTAGAGAGAGTACAGAGGCGAATGACAAAAATGATCCCTGGAATTAGAAACATCACTTATGAAGAAAGGTTAAAAAGGCTGAATTTACGCTCACTTGAGAGGAGGAGGGCTTAAGGGGATGTGATTAAAGATTCTAATTGGGTTAAGGGCATTAATAAAGGTAAAATTAATAAAGTTCTTAAAATAACGCCATCGAATAGCACAAAAGATAATGGATTTAAGTAAAAAGAAAATAGTTTCAGGTCGGATGTGGGTAAATATTGGTTCGGTAACAGCGTAGTAGATTTATGGAATAAGTTGCAAGCAACGGTATTGGAAGCTAGGTCTTTAGGTAGCTTTAAAGGAAGGTTGGATGTATTTATGGGATCATCGGGTTGGTTTTAAGGTGGACAGACTCAGGACCTGCCTAGCATGAGCCAATAGGCCTCTTGCAGTGTTCTCATTTATGTTCCTATGTTCTTCATGTCGTGCGTGTGTAGTAGCGAGAGAGAGACGGTTCTCCATCTGTTTTGGGTTCGCCTCTCTACTCTGACCCTACCAGCCTTGGTTCTAACAACTACCTGAGAATTGACCTGTAACTGTGCTAACCTATAGTGCATGAGCTGTCCCCAGCTGATCCTACTAGACCTTTCTTTGCTAATTCCTCCAACTGTGAGGTTACCACCTTGGTAGTTGAGAGAGAGAGAGAGAGAGAGAGAGAGAGAGAGGAGAAATCGATAGGTAGACACATACAAAAGTAGACACAGAAATAGATAAAAAGATAGATTAGATAGGTATAGCAGGTACCAGCAAACAATACCAAGGCGAGCGAAACTCATCTTGGATGCTGGGAATCCCCATGGCCACCACTCTTACCCTCTCACACGCACACACACACACACCAGATGACCTTCAAATATACTCCCACCTCGTCCATGTACCCTGCCCTCATCTCCCGTTAGAGTTCCAGTCTCCTTCCTTCTTCCGTTTGCCTACCTTGAAACATAGTTCGCTCGTCACTTTCCCCTAAGGGGTCGACATGACGTTAAGAAAGGGATGCACATGCATTTTAAGATTATATATATATATAAGAAGGAAACAAGATTATTAATATGATAGGTAACACAAACTTTAAGATTTGCTGATTCCGTATGGAACAAATACTCACATGGTAGGCATGATAGGTATTCAGACTAGATAAAGACGAACATTTAAAGTCAAAATAGCAATACGGCGTTGCTAAAGCTTAAATAAGCCTTACAGAATGGAGCGGTGATGAAGACAAGCTTAGTCGACAGCAACACAAAGTGAAAGAGCCGTGTGGGGTTTGCAAACAATATATATAACTGCGGACCAACTGCCTCGACCCGACCGTGGGCCACCAGTTAATGCGTCATGGTCAGCAACGCCGCTGATATGAAGAATGAGGCACAAAACTGTAAAGAGACTGATTAATTTTGTAGGACCTAGGGGCTTATCTGAGTGTAAACATCCTGATAAGCGGAATCCACCAACTGACAGGTCAGAGTTCAAAGCCTCAAATTAGGCTATCGTAACAGTGTCAGGTGTTTGTCCAACGCGTGTGTTGTTATGTGAGGGAAAACACTGATATGAGTGAGAGGTGGTTTCAGTTAAGTGAGGGAATATGTTCAGGTTGTGTAATGGCAGCATGGTATGGCCATGGATGGTGTAACATGGTAGCGAAGGACTTGGGAGTCATTGCCATGGACGTCTAAAGCATCCCTCCTCCATGTAGGTCGAGTCAGAAGACCTGACGAGAAATATGTCTCGGGTTATGAATATATCTAAGAAGGAAAATGAGGTTCCATGTCTTCCGAAGAAGGTGGGTAATGTTTGAGTGGATGGTAGAGAACTGTAAGTTGAACTTCTCTACCGTGCATCCCTGGCTGTTTCCGATGGTAGATGGGAATACGGCACTTCGGAATATCAGGGGCAAATTTTACAAAGTCTTCCTTGCCTGATCTACCAGTGGGGATGATGTAATTTCCCAGTGTAAGTGGGGAACCATACCTTCCAAGATGTTCCGGGTACAGGTGATGATATACCTCTCCAGTCTGCGCTACAAGAAGTACAGCTACAGAGATTTCAGTCGATCTCGGAAATCTAGTTGCTTTACCACATCATTGTGGGCTGTGAGAGATCACGGTACAAGAATGACAACAGCAAAAGTAGAGGTTCAGGGAAGAGTATTGAAAAGAAAATGAGATGAAGGTACCGGCTGTTTCTAATGCTTCGGAAAACGGGAAGCAGTCACCTGTGGAAAGTATGAGAAGCCTGGATGTGGAATACCCCTCGTCCTTTTCTTTGGAATGAATGTGAAGTTCTGGCTCTCCCAAGCTGAGGCAGATGGAAAATACGAGAAGTCAAGATAAATAACCTCTGCACTTGAGACAGATGTGTTGGGTAGGTAAGGGGGCATTTGAGAAGACTCATGAATCAAGATCTTGCTCACTGGTAAGACATACGTAAATCCTCATACAAAGATTTTGCACAGAACATCATGTGATGTCGAGAACTTACCTGGATGTCAAAAAACACTTTGTGTCAAATGTCAGTTTAACTCCGCCAGACGGTCTCTGAGAAATCATGTCTCCAAATATTGGACACAGAACAGTCTGCCTGTGTCGCAGGGAACACTGTGTCAGAAGTTAAGAACATATGTACACTATAGGGCAGAGTGTACAGAGGTTATTACTGGTGGATATCATTTAGGATGAAGCATATCAATGGAGACGTTTATCTGTATGACGGATCTGTGTCAGCTGTAGTGGCATATTGTGGGACATCAGCTTTTGAAAATTACGATTTTTCTTTTTGAATATGAACAACGAGGATATACGTGTCAGAAATATAAGGAAAGAGGAGAAGGCAGAGACCAAACTGGAGACGGATGGATGGAATGAAAAAGATTTTGAGTGATCGGGGCCTGAACATGCAGGAGGGTGAAAGGCCTGCACGGGATAGCGTTAATGGAACGAAGTGGCATACTGGGGTCGACGTACTGTCATTGGACTAACCCAGGGCATTGTGAAACGTCCTGAGGAAACTATGGAAAGGTCTGTGGGACCTGGACGTGGAAAGAGAGCTGTGGTTTCAGTGCATTACACATGACAACTAGAGAATGAATGTGGGCGAATGAGGCCTTTTCTCCGTCTATTCCTGGTGCTGCTTCGCTAACGCGCGGGAAACGGCGGGCAAGTATGAAGGATAGGAACCTTTAGATTTTAGAATTAAAACCTTACTCATAATTCATGTAGTGTTGACCACTCAGACAGCACTTTTTACACCCTGACATCATTGATAACTAATGGAGTGTGGAACACAATATCGCCCCATAATCCATGCCAATATCTCATTTTCAAAATGGTTCAAACTTCCCTGTTAATGACCAACTGAATTTCGACGTGTCTGAATGGGTCGTTCTGTCGTTAGTCGGCTGTGTTGTCGTCTTCAGCAGCTCCAGATGTGAGTTGTTTGCTCAAACAACACGACTTCTGACACCTTTCCCCCAGGTCCACCCCGGACATTCATTCTCCAGATATTGGCTTTTGTGAGAGACGTCGCAACTTGGGCCTTCCCAGTCCTGATATATTGCACCTCCAGGCTTATCATGTCTCCCTCCCGCCAAATTGGTTCAGTCTAGGGCTGGTTCTAGTCCCATGTTGGTTGTGGGAAGAATATGTCAACAGTCTCTAAGACTCTCTTGATAGACTATACTCTCGTTTGCCCGTCAAATGTCTATGGCATCAAGAGCACATCACTCTAGACTCGTTGCCAGACCACCTAACGTTCTCGTAATGGTTTGGAAACCGTCACGTCATTTTCTCTACCACCCTCCTTTGTCTCCACCTCTCTGAACGAATATTTTCTATATTGTATCTATCTCTATATTCATTCCATATTATATGAGACGGCACGGGCAACCGAATGCTCTAATCAAGGCC
>JAYMFT010109598.1:0-13547 GCA_038088735.1 Panulirus argus | reverse complement strand
CTTGAACACGTAGAAATCTCTGCTACAGATAGTTTAATTATCTCCGATTCTTTATCTTCACTACTTGCACTTAACACACTAAGATCAGAATGTAACATGCTGGTCTCTGAAGCATAACACAAATACTCAGACATTATTGCATAAAGGCCTCTGTCGGTGAAAGGCCTCATTTATTACTACTGTATCAAGAAATGGTGACCTTGAGTCTCAACGATTCTCTGAGAAATTAGTGTTTACAGTCTAGGGCAGATACTTCTACTGTATCATAAAATAACAGTTGGGAAACGACAGTATTCTGTATCATCCATTGCCTTATCAGAGACGTGGACCACATACGTACTGTGGCATAGTGAAAAGCATTGCTTTCAGCTGTGTTGGCGACTTTACCAAGCAGTCTTCCTCACCATCATTCCCGAGGAAGTCGGATCCGGATGTGCGGAAAGGTTCCTCTTCAGGCTAGCGGAGACCTTCCGTGGGCACCTGCAAGTTCTCCACCTACCAGGAGCCATCGCCAGCCCTAAGATCCTCACCCTTAGCATGATCACGGGTTCTCCGCTGACCAGGAGCCATCGCCAGTGACACGTAAATGGAACCGGCTTCCTCATCTTTCTTAGTGACAACTTGGAAACTGAGTGGCCTGCGCTGGGGTCCACACTTACTAAAACTAGAGCTGGATTCTAACCGGCGGTCTTAGGGCTCAAGAGACGAATTCTGTTAACATTAAGCCACCATCACCTTTAAATATATATGTAAGAGAGAGAGAGAGAAAGAGATTCCTTAATACTTGAGTCACAGTATGTAGACTTGTGAAGAGCGTCGCGTGAGTTTCGGGTTGTCAAGTGTTATGTGTACGTCAGAGGGATTGTATGTTTGTGTACTGACACCCACGTGTGGGTGAGGCACACAAAGGAGTGCAACTTGACAGCCATTGAAGTGCTTGCTCACTGCCCAGCCATCACTAACCCCCTCCCCCGATACCCACCCAGGCGGGTAGGACCGGTAATATACCTCCCTCCTTGGTCGGTGCTTGACTTCTACCTAATGTGAGAAAGAGCAAAAGTATTTTGTAATGGAAGATACGGATAAATACGTTACATTACAAATACTTTCAGACTTACGTTGAAGAATTCCATTTCAATGGATATTTTTTCTTATAATTTCTTGAAGTCACTCTCGTTATCTGTTTTGGTAGGAAAAAAATCATCTGTAGTATGAGTTTTATTTCATGTCTGAATACAAACGAGGAGCTTTGTTTCTTTTGTATTACCATCATCTCAGGATATAGAAGGTTGGTTGTTCAACCTCTGGTTCTCGGGCCCAGAGAAGTGGACATATGGCTTTATTTGCTTCACTGCTAGCGTTACCCTACCGCACGAGAAGACAGTACCCCAGGCAAGACCCTCAACAAACAATGTGACAAAACACAAGTATTGAATGCTTCTGACGATGCCGTATCCTTACTTTCCTCGCTTGACGTGTGTTCATGGGCTAGGAAATGATGGCACGAGGGAGGTTATGGAGGCTGTCCCAGGAACATACCAATGGCGAGAATACATACGAGGGGTGGAGATGAGACGACTATGCATGGCAGTACTTGGGATGGACAGAAAACCCAAGGCCTGATGGTTTATGACGAGGTTATATACTGGAGGACAGTACATGGGAAGGATAGATAACACAAGATCTGATGGTCTGTGGAGAGGTTTTCTCCTGAATGAAAGTACATGTGATGGACAGATTGCAGAAGACCTGATGGTCTGTGAAGAGGTTATATGCTAGAAGACAGTACATTGGAAGGACTGGTAGCACAAGATATGATCTATGACGAGGTTATCTGCTGAAGGACAGTACATGAGAAAGTCAGGTAACACAAGACCTGATGGTCTGTGAAGAGTTTGTCTACTGGAGAACAATACATGGGAAGGACATAACAGATGACCTGATGGACTACGACGAATTTACTGTAATAAGTTTCAAAAATTGTATCGAAGTAGACGGAAGAGTAAAGTAGGAGTGACATCCAAACTTTGTAAGATATGAAATGAAAATGACGAAGGAATGGCAGTGAGGAAGAGGCGATGTCAACAAAAGATTGGCAATGTAATAAGAATGACGATGGAGTGGCTGGTGGGCAGAGTGCGGGAGGTGTGTGTGTGTGTGTGTGTGTGTGTGTGTGTGCTGGTGCATAATAGAGAGGCGTGATGGGCCACCATCTGTCACGGTCTTGAACCAAATTCTTGCATATGTCGGGTCTCGCGGACACCGAACCTCATCACCCCGGGGTCTTGTTGGCATGCTGGGGAAAGGGGTCCCAGCGATTGGAAAACGTCAGCAGTAGACACATTCATCCACATGTTTCCACATTTTTTACCATAATCATTCTCATTTTCATTGTCCACTGCGCCATCAGTGTCAACAATGGTTTATACAGTGGGCGGTTCATTTCCACATTGCTTCACTTTTATTTCCAGAGCGGACGTCACAGTGGAATCGGTATTACCATACATATCAGGAACGCGTTATTTGGTTGATTTGGTCGCTGAAGACGGCAAGTGTCAGGAAGAAGTTAGGTTCTGAAGGTCTGCTTTGTAGAAGTTTACATCTGTATGTGACGAGTGATTTACTGTAGCGGTTTCTCTTCTTCATATTTACTGCTCCGCTATATAGTATAGTACACATGACTTAGGTAAGCTGTTGGAGGTTCAGAAGCGTCTGATGGATTGGCACCAGCCACGATAAGGTCTGCTCACATCTGTAGGTGTCCTGGGACGTCTGGCTGAACCCATATTATTGCAGTTGTTGGCTTTCGTTAGACCAACCAGCTTTGCCGTAGTGTGGTTCATTTCCCTTGCTGAACTCCTGTCATGACTCTTTTCGAATGGTCGCCTGTTATTCTCTCGCAGTGTGGCCTTAATCTCTCATCTGTCACCTGCTGTTGCCAAACCCTTTGCCAAGGTATTCGAGAAGAAGTTTTATGTGCTGGCCCGTGTTGTAGGTACGTACACCTGTGCCTGATGACCGTCTTTGTCCTCGTCCTTAGGGCGTGAACCATTCACACGGACTTGAGCAATAAACAAATGTTTTAATCGTCGAACTGACATTGTAAACATTTGCTTCCGGTGACTCAGTTATTGAGGGGACTATATTTTTGTGTCCTCCTCACATACTTCCTGCCAGGCCAGGTTATTACGTATTTGTTATTACTTATGTATGGATCTACGGGGAAGGAATTTTACATTCATTAGGGCCACGCCATTAATATGTTTTTCATTCTACAGTTTCGCGTACCGCCAAACGAAAGGTAGCCTCCCCTGCTTCGATTTTACCGGCCAAGAATTATATTGGCTTTGTTGTCCATACCATGAGATATTTCACTTAGATCCGCAGTCTCCCGAGACACTCCCGAGGGATCTGTTCTCTTTCATGTTCACAGCACCACCGCTTCTGCTGCTGCTGCAGGACGGCAGGGAGGACACGGCGACGGGGTGCTGCACCACCAGGCCAAGCGTCCCGGCGCAACCCGTGTGAGCCGGTCGGTAAGAGGCTCTTTCCTGGTATTACAGTAACTGAGTGTTGGCTGTTCCTCTGCTTAGTGTATTTCACCAGCTATGTATATGTGTGTGTATGTATGATGAATACACGTATGTATGTATGTATGGACATGCAGGAAATCACAACAGACATCTGACTGCATAAATGAAGAAACGCTACTAAGAAATGGAAACACGAGAATCCATAGCGCTTTCGTGTATTACCACATCTCCAGAGGACTAGGTACAGAGTGAGAAGATAGGTTCAATGGAAATCATGAAATGGGGTCAAGTGACCTCGTCATTAGTGAGAGGTTAGGTTGACGCAAGGGTCTCCGTGACCCTCCCTCTACCTGCTCTTGACATGACTTCTCCCGGATGACCCCACTCAGGTATTGTTGGACTCGGCGTTCGTGAGGTTAAGTCGCGAGTGGAGAGAGTCTATCCCCAGCGAGGTTGTATCATCGACGGACGAAAAGGAGTACAGTCTCATTGAGGAACTTCTCACTCCAAAAGGATTCATCATTTCCCTACTCCTTGTTGTAGTGCAGCCTTGAAGCTGCAGGAGCCCAGTAAAAAAGGGGGTCTTGGGGTTATATAATTAATTAGAATCATGTGTTTGGGTGAGTATCTGTTTATACAGTATGGCGGAAGGGAATTCTCCTCTCGTGGGGCCTCTACTTCTTCAACTTTCTGTTGTGTCATGTAACATTCGGAACTGTTCTGTTTTGGCCACTCTTCGCTTGTCCCGTGTATGCACAACTCTGCCCCAGCGGAAATATTTCCTCGCACCTTTTGTAGTTGTATTTTTTACGTATTTCCCTGATATTCTCTCTCTCTCTCTCTCTCTCTCTCTCTCTCTCTCTCTCTCTCTCCACTACACCTTCAGTTTTCAGAAGCTTAATATTTACATTATCAAATCAATACAGAATCTTATCCGCTGTTATCCTGTCTCTCCTCTTCCTTGTCTCTTAATGTGTTTCATTATCTCGTTGTTCAAGATGAGAAGAGGAGTTCCAAACTCGTGTGTGTGTGGTGTGTGTGTGTGTGTAATTACCCATTTCTGTTGTACAGAAGCTTGTTTCACGCCCGTAGGGATCCATATCTTGTGCGTGTGTGATCAGTGTTTGTGTGTTACGGGGAGGGAGAGCTGGCCCGTCTGATAACCTTGTAGCCAACCATATCATGAACAGTTGGGATGGCCGGCCTCTCTTCCAGGCTGCAGCGCACGTCATGCACTTGTGGAGGCGACCATATGTCACCCTGTCATCTTACCTGCGACAGATGATGAAATGGTCCTACTGCTTATAAACATGTGTTTGGTCATGGGACCTGCATACACACACACACACACAGAGGAGGTCAAGAAAGTTCGTACCGGAATTAAGAAAGCTGCGTTAGAAGGAAAGGCCAGAGACCTTAAATTTGCCCAACATGGAAGAAATGGGTGTGAGTGGTGACCTGATCACAGCTTAATGATATAGACAGTGAACAGTTCTCTGACAGATGAAGGAAGAGAACAACCGCGAGTCCATAACATAGAATTAAAGAAGAAACTCGTCAGAGAGAAGGAAGCGTTTTTATGGTGTAAATATAGTGGATGTTAATGTAATTGCAGAGAGCATACAGAAAATGTTTAAGAGATGAGGTCACACGAGCATAGAATTCCCTCCCCTTACAGTTATTTAGGCAATAACAAACAGCCCAGGAAAAATATTATCAACTCATTATGTAATGGAACGAGTTGTTACTTTACTCTGGAGTTGGACCAGTGCTCATCGTACACTTGTATATGCTTCAAGTAAGTTTCCTTGGGGCAGTGATTTTACTGAAAATAATCCTTAATTTTGCTTATGTTTAACTTGTATGTGACAGTTTTTGTGTTAATGACCACTCGGCAGTCGATAACTATTATATCCAACAAACATATACACACCGAGGCATGGACCGTATACATAGAGTGTATGTGGTTCTTGGAATCCTCCTCAACACCTGGAGGTGTTTAAAGATATTTCGGTTTATGGATGTCAGTCGAGGCTGACGACCTCAGTGACCATGACAAAGGATAGGACTAAAGCCCAATCAACCAGCCAAACTGAAGTAAATGTTGGTTGGATTTGTTTTGCACTCACGAAGCATCATGATGTACATAGCTTTTGGATTAAAGAGAAAATGGGCGAGATACAAAGGAATTCAAACTGCACTGGGTTCTAACGAGGCTGTTTGCAATGGTGGTTGAAGTAAGAGACACATAGATTAGTCTGGCAAGAGTAGGACATTCGAATCCCTAACTGTGGTGTCCTCAGCCAGTGAACCGGACCTGTTTTGAGTCGGACTCTCTCTTTCCTGAACTTATCCTGCTAACCAACTGGTCTCCCAAGTATGCTGGGCTGGGGCAGTGGTGGATACTACACTACCAGACTCAGTTGTGGGCTGGTTACCGCCCAGCTGGCTTTCGCCTTTTACCAGATTAGATACACAGACCCAAGTTGACACTGCTGGAAAGATTCAGTCCCCTTAAAAGCAGTGGAAGGAAAGGACAGCAAACCAAAGGCTCTCGCCTCACCTTCCACTCCCTCTGGCAATGCGCCGGACGGGAAACGTAGAAAAATACCTTGCAAGATTAATATGCCTGAAGGAAATTTTTATAGGAAAGTCAGAAGGTGAAATGAACGTGAATCTGCCATGCATCCCATCACCAGAGACATCCATCCCTTAACTGTTTTTCATAAAGACAATGGTAAGGATAAACTCTGAGTTCGTCTCGCGACAGAGATCTTGAATCACTGATCACTTTTATCACTATTTCTTCAGTGTAGCGGAGTGGAACAATGATTTTCAGTTATATAGCGATGGCAAATCAATGACCTTTTCTTTATGTCTTCATTTGCAGTGTATAGGAACAATGATTTTACATTTTGTAGTGAATACGTATGTAGTGTGTAGTATATGTGTATAATATACACCTCCGACAGAATGAATGATGCAGGTGAAGGATTCCAGTACTATTTAACGATGATTCATTTTACAAACTGCTTACTATGTCAGGAACTATTTACCACCAGTAGCT
This sequence comes from Panulirus argus, assembly GCA_038088735.1. Classification (NCBI taxonomy): domain Eukaryota; kingdom Metazoa; phylum Arthropoda; class Malacostraca; order Decapoda; family Palinuridae; genus Panulirus; species Panulirus argus. The sequence goes on along the minus strand of JAYMFT010109598.1, from coordinate 6,947 downwards.
GGGCTGTTTAGACAAGATCGTAAATTGTGATTCTTAATTTCCGAGGTAGTGTTGCAAGGAGACGTATCGAGAACAGAATGGTCAAAGCAACGAATCTGAGATCGAGATAAGCCTTACACACGTATCATGATCACATCATGAACTTTAGCATAGGGAAGCTGATAATTCAGGCGATGATCATGATAACAGCAGCTGCCTGAGGGAGATGATAGCAGCAGCTGCCTGTGGAGGACTTGTCGTGTACTTCCTGACGAAGAGGAAACCTTGTGTACACCGATGATGGCGTCAACGCAAAGTCATTAGTTTTCCCGCCGTGTGCGGAAGAGAGGCATTATAATTCTACTACCGACTACACAATGTGTAGTTTTTATTCATATCTTGCGTAAGTTGCATGTAGTAATAGGTTTAAAACTATGATTACGTTTGTAATTACAAACCTGAAGTCTGAAGGTCTGAGCCCAGTGGAATGCATCAATGGTCATAGCAGAAGGTTCCTCCCCATCCCCACAGTAGATGGTGACAGGACAGTAAAGCAAAAGGTTTCCTCCCCAACACTATTGCAGATGGTGACAGGAGAGTAAAGCAGAAGGCTGCTCCCAGCCACCACTATAAAGCAGATGGAGACAGGAGAGTTAAGTGGAAGGCTCCTTGACACTCACCACTATACATGGAGACAACATAGTAAAGCAGAAGGCTCCTTCCCCCCCACCACAGTAGATGGAGAGAAGATAGTAAAGCAGCAGGTTCCCTGCCGCCCACCACTGTACATGGAGACAGGATAGTAAAGCAGGAGGCTCCTCTCCATCCACTACTACCGGCTAGAAAAAAAAAAAAACGAGAAAAAGGGAGAGAGAGGATGCTGATGAAGTTGTAGCAGTAAAGGATGAATGGAAAACGTATTCTGGCGTAATTCCAGCCGCCGGACGGGAGGAAGGACGTTAGCTTTTGCTCTGTGAGGAAAAAGGTGAGACAAGATCATATGAACGTACGTCAAAGACCAAGTTTAACAAGATTCTTATTCACAGGTAAGTGACGTCATGACAGTATTTGTCTTGCCGTTGTTTGGATGACCAGCCGAGAAAATAATATCTGACGGTAGTTTATCAAAGTGCTCTTTTGCTCTCTCTTGTTCTGATGAAATGTTGGCCAGTGTTTGTAGCGCATTTTCCTCCCTCACCTTCACACCGTTGTATCCAGTCATTGTGTCTGTGTTCAGCGTGAAAGGAGTTTATTCGAATTAGGTTTAGTATTTTGAAAACATATGCTAGATATTAGAGTCTTATTTTTAGTCGAGGAAAATAAGTATAGATCTCTGGAATGAGCTTCGTTGCTCTTATGTGTAATTGTTCTAGTTTTTCTCCGTTCTTTAGTAGAATCAAGTCAAAAAAAGAAAAAAAGAAAAAAAAAGTTAAATGTGTAGCTAGCATATTGTGAGGAGCCAGTGCTGTGTCCGATGTTCAAGGATTTATATATATCTTATGACTTCTATCATTGTCTTTACTTGATTACATGCTGATAACGTTCCTCACGTGTACTTAAGGGTGTCTGATCATCATTCTAAAGTCTTTCTCCTCTTTTGCTTCTAGTCGTTACTCCCATGTTTGATAGTCTGATCTCCCAAATACATTATTTTCCCATTTCTCAACTTTGAAGCCTATTTTCTCATGTTTCTAAACACTGTTATCGATTTGTCTAAATCTTTCTGAACCGTGGAAAGCAACCCACCGTCTTTTGTTACGTCGCGTCGTTTAGAAAAAGAAAATTGAAAGTTTTAGTCACAAGTTCCGTTTTCAGATCGCTGATGTAAATACAAAAGACTGGGTCTAACATGGAGGTTTATGTCGCCTGGCTCTCTGTCCCGCTGAGCTACGCGCATGTTTCCCCCGTCCACTGACTCTCTCATTGACTTTATTTGAAAATTAATCGGAAATGTGATTCTTCAGCTTTTTGCTGCTGGAGAGATCTGTTGATATATTCACATGCGATCGTTTACCAGATTATTGAGGATATCACAACAGTGTGATACATAGATATCTCTCTAGATATGACATGGGCAGAGTGAAGCAGAAGTGAGAGTAAAGAAGTTTGGAGGTGAGGGCACGAGGGAGAGAGCAGGTGAGGATAGGGAATTTTAGAGTTGTGGGAAGAGGAGAGCAGGTGAGGATAGAGAAGTCTGAAGGTAAGGGTAGGGGAGGATAGGAAAGAGGAAGGGAAGGGAAGAGTTTAGTGTAATAAGTTTTTTTGTGGAAGGTTCCGGCCACGGCCAAACGTCCACATCCTGGCCAGTCTTCGATGAAGTATTAGAAACGGCCAAAGAAACAGAGATTAAAAAAAGAAGAAGGAAGGAAGAGCAATTCAGAAGTTTTGAGGACTTGGGAAAACCTGCCCTATAGAAGTCTTCATGTGACAGCTGTTTGGGAAAGACATGAGAAGGTCAAGAGATCTCCTAAGTTTAGCGATGTAGGGAGAGAAACAGACGTCACAACGGCCCACGCTCCAGTGGCCAGAGGCCACACGGTAGTCACGTGAGGCAGTGGCTTGCTGAGTAGTCTGAGGTCAAACTAATGGCAGGGGTCACTGGGGCTTCTGGTTCTCAGTGAGCAACATCAAAAGCAAAGGGAAAGAGATTCGACAGTGCAGCTAAGGGAATGTGGGTCAAGGTTTAAGGTCCGCTTGGGAGAGTTGATGAGGTGGACTGCTGTATACAGGATTGATCATTAAGTATGTAGAGCTTGACTGACCTCAGATGTCAGAGCACCACTTCACACAAGGACGATCCAGTCCTTTGTAGAATCGGATCAACAGTCCAGAGGAGAAGAATCTTCTGCACGTGAAGTGGACTCCAAGAGGCGGACGTAGACATTTGTGTAATGTGGGGCTTGCAAGATGTTACATGTTACGGTCACGCCGAGTATGCTTGTGTTGAATCGTGGAAATACAAGACCATCAAAGGTGCTGAAAGAGTCGTTAGGGATATTGGAATGGGAAACTGGAAGAGTTTGGGGTTTCCGAGCGTTAAATTTAACTAGGTTACGTCTGATTCAAGGGTTAGACGTGTCAGAATGTGGGTATAGAGTGTTAATTGTGATGAGACGAGACGTGGGTTGAGCAACAGAAGATGGACCAGATTTGAAGCAAGTGTAGGAATGCAGTGTTGAGTCGCCAGCGTACGAGTGGACTGGGTTCTTGCTTCAAGAGGGAAAATCCGTGATAAAAACTTGGATGTCGACAGGTGTAAGTAGCAGATGGTGGTAGATACTGACGTCAGGGGAGGGAGGGCATAAGGTAATGAGAGGTGAGGGTGGAGGAGGTAACTGTAGGGCACTTGTCGAGGACCGACCGTGAAGGGTAAGCAGGTGGGAGAGCCAGGAGACTTGTTGTCTGGCAGGAGGCTGTGGGTGGCCGTTCAGGGCGGCGAGGGATAACACGCAACCTAAGTAATAAAAGGTAGAGGGATATAGGGATAAAGACTTTATATTATTATTACTATTTTTGGCCATGTCCCGCTTTAGCGAGGCATCGTCAGGAACAGACGTTTAACATGCCCTGGTTCAGTCCACTGACAGCACGTCGACCCCGGTATACCATATAATTCCAATTTACTCTTAAACAATGCACGCCTTTCACCCTCCTGCATGTTCAAGCCCCGATCGCTCACTACCTTTTTCATTCCATCTTTCCACCTCCAATTTGGCTTCCCAGTTCTCCTTGTTCCTTTCACTTCTGACACATATATCCTCTTTGTCAACCTTTCCTAACTCATTCTCTTCTTACGTCCAAACTATTTCAGCTCATCCTCTTATTATTATTATTATTATTATTATTATTATTATTATTATTATTATTATTATAATTATTATTATTGTTATTATTATTATTATTATTATTATTATTATCATTATTATTATCAATTAATATTTTTATGATTACTGTTATCATAATTGCTGTTATCATTATCATTATTAGCATTAATTACTGTTGTTATTATCATTATCATTATTATTATCATTATTATGATTATTGATAATTATTGGCATTGTTATTGTTATTATCACCGTTCTGGCGCCACTGGTCAGGGGGGAGTGGGAATCATTATTACGAATACTGGATGAAGAACAACTAACTGAAGAACAGCCGGGATGAACAGCCATTACTTCGTTTTCACTGACTGATCTACAAGAGAAAATGTGGAGACAGTGTGATTCTTTTTCGAGCCCTCTCTTAAAACTCGACGGTACATCCTTTGAGCAAGACGGTACGACCCTTGAGAACAACAGTACGACGTTTGGATATTACGGTACGACCCTTGAACACGACGGTACGACTCATGAGCACGGCAGCGTGACCTTTGAGCACGACGGCACGATCCTTGGGGATGACCTTCTTGACCTTTCACCTAAACCTAAAGGGACAGGTCAAAGGTCGAAGCTAAAAGGTCAAAGTTAACTGTAAGAGGATATCTGAAAGCACATTTGCTGTTAGCAACACGTGTTCAGGACAAAACATAATGATAAACATTGTACGAGGGAAAACAGAAAATGTAAACACTTCCAAAGTGTGTGTGTGTGTGTGTGTGTGTGTGTGCGAAGGGGTAATCGCACTTCAGGACGAGTTCAAATAATTGAGTTTATTGAAACTGACTGAGCAGAGGAGCAGCAAGAGGGTGTACCACTTCTGCGTGTTTGTGTCGGGAGATGAAACTTTGTGAATTGTTTACACCTGATGAGGCAGGTTTCTTCCCTGAAACACACACAAGTTTCAGTGAACTAAATCATCTGAACTCCTACTGAAATGCGATCACCCATTGATGCAATCGTCACTAACTAGTGCAATCGTGATATCAACAATATATGTATATGCAGGTCCAGGACTGTACACAAAGAATGGAAAGAAAGGGTCAGGAAGACCAGTGTAAACAAAGACAAACAACTGGTAACCTTGGAAAGTCATGTCTAGGGTATTTCCTGATGCGGTCTGGTGTACAGGGGAGACTGCACTGGGGAGAGGCCAGGAGGGGAGGAAAGGAAGAGGGTGAGGGGTGATATTGGGTGGCAAAGTTGGGGTGGGGAAGGGGATATTTTTGGGAGGGGTAAGGTAGTGGGTTGGGAGTGATACTGGGGGGAGGTATTTTGGGGGAGATGAAGAGAGGGAGGGTTGTGCAGGATTGGGAGGATACAGAATAGGTAGGAAAAATAGAGATAGATGCAGTGATGCGAATTCAGCGTGTGTGTGTGTGTGTGTGAGGGGGAGCGGGGAGGGGGGGGGAGGAAAGGAAGGGGAGATAATATGGGATAGATTACGACAGATTGGGGGTAGATGGAGAAGAGAGGGAGGGAGGGGAGTGATGGGGGGGGGGAGGACGGATGTAGCCGGGGTAGAGAGAGAGAGAGAGAGAGAGAGAGAGAGAGAGAGAGAGCTGAGTTATGTTGCTAAGCACAGTACACACGCTGCCACGGAGGGTTCGCTCCCCCCACCCCACCCCACCCCACTGTTGTCCCCCCCCTCCCCCTCAACCTTTCCCCCTCCCACCCCTCCCGAGGACCAACCGGACCCCTGCAGACCTCAGCCCCAGATACAAGAACCCCCCCTGAGCCCTGATAGTGACGTCTGTCTCCTATTTTTCTTACCTCTGTGTGCATGGTACAGTGTGATGACAGACGGTAACAGACGGTTAAAGGTGGCAACATACGGTAACAGACGGCAAGAGACGGTGACAGCCGTAAACAGGTAACAGAAGTTACCAGGTGGTACTATACCGTTAAAGACAGCAACAGACTGTAGTAAATGGTGACAGGCGGCAGCAGACAGTAATAGATGGTAACAGACGGTAACAGAAGGTAAGAGACGGTAGCAGACGGTAACATATGGCAATTGATGGTAACGGAAGGTAATATAAGGCAACGGTCGGCAACAGATGGTTGTATGCGACAACAGACGGTGATAGACGGAAACAGACGCGCAAGAGACGGTGATGCACAGCAACAGACAGGCGGCATTCACTCTGTCCAGCCCTCACCCAACCCAGCCTCAGCAACCGATTTCTGTTTGGCCAAGTTAACCGGCTACCGATATATTCCGATCATCCGTTGCACCCGATTCTGATCTGTTGTCATAATCCTGCAATCGGTTCTATCCGCTTGTTATATTGCCGATGTTAGTTGTGTTCTGCTGCTGCTGTTCTATTTCCCGATGTCGTTCTGTTTTCTCCGATACCTTTCTACTCTACCGATTACACTTTGCTACGGTTCCAAATCTTTTTTTTTTTCTACCGATACAATAACGATTTTTTTTCTTATTTTCTAGTTTCTTAAATTTTATTCCCATTTTTTCATGCCAATTTCATGTTCCCAATTCCATCTTTCTCTTCCCATATCATTCCACTGTCATTCCCGACTAAACAGTGTCTTAAAACGCACGATATCCTGACGATCCCACAATACCCCGGTACTACGATACCCCAGTTTTACGACACCAGAACCCCAACGATGCCCCTAGTCCCTTGTAATACAATACCCTGATTTTACGATACCTATATCCTACGTTGCTGTAGTCTCTTGTACCATGATAACCCGATTTTACGATACCTACATCCTACGGCGCTTTAGTTGCGCTACAATACCCCGATTTTACGATACCTACATCGTGCGAAGCCCACGTTCCACGCTAACCGGACCATTACGATCCTCTGAGTCATGATATGATGATATCTTCATTCCACGATAGCCTGCATCATGATATAATGACCCCCCCACGATAGCCGTATCATTACGATCCTCTGAATCATGATATGATGATATCTTCATTCCACGATAGCCTGCATCATGATATAATGACCCCCCCACGATAGCCGTATCATTACGATCCTCTGAATCATGATATGATGATATCTTCATTCCACGATAGCCTGCATCATGATATAATGACCCCCCCACGATAGCCGTATCATT
>JAYMFT010109576.1:0-13549 GCA_038088735.1 Panulirus argus | reverse complement strand
AAAGAGAGAGAGAGAGAGAGAGAGAGAGAGAGAGAGAGAGAGAGAGAGAGAAAGAGAGAGTAGAGAGAGAGAGAGAAGGAGAGAGAGAGAGAGAGAGAGAGAGAAAGAGAGAGTAGAGAGAGAGAGAGAAAGAGAGAGAGAGTGCACAGAAAACTATATTCATTTGCCAGCTTTACCACTACGTCACCATCTCTTTACCATACCCATTCCTTTACAACCCCCTACATTTTCCAAACAACCCCCTACACCACCGCCCCCTTCCCCCTCCCTCCCCCTCTCATACCCCACTCCTTGCAAACTCCCATCTCCCCTCTCCCCAACCAGCCAAAAGCACTCCCACACACAGACAGCAGCGGCAGCAGCAACAGGGGCGGCGGCAGGAGCACACCAGTAGTAGTAGTAGTGATGGCGTGCAGTCCTCACAACCATCACATCCCAAGGATGAAGAAGACTCTAATTACAAGGTGCAAGGGAGAGAGAGGGAGAGGGAGGGAGAGAAAGAGTGAGGGAGGGAGGGATTGGGAGGGGAGAAGGAGGAGAAGGAGGAGGTAGGGGACGGGGGTGGGGGGAGGAAGGAGAAGGAGGAGGAGGAGGAGGAGGAGAAGGGTCCTTAAAGAGGGTCACAATGCACCTGGATTCCCAGGCTCTTAAGGGCACTCTCCGGCCAAGGGGGAGATGGAGTCCACGGAGGATATATATAATCTCTCGGACGGTTGTGATCGAGTGGTCAGTTGCTGGTTTTTGTGGGCCGACAGTGTTTCTTGCTCGAGTCCCCCCCCGGCCACACATCTCTCCCTCCCTCCCTCTCTCTCTCTCCCCTCTCTGCCCCCTCCCCCTCCTCTCTCTCCCCCCTCCTCCCCCTCTCTCTCTCTCTCTCTCTCTCTCTGTTCCTGCTCACTCTTCTGCTGCTGGTGGATGGGCCCTTGATTGCGCTGCGTGGTGCTCTGTCTCTATCTAGCTGCCTATGTGTCTTTGCCACCACGGTCTCGGCTGGCTCTCTCTCTCCCCCTCCCTCCCTCCCTCCCTCCCTCCCTCCATCTCTCTCTCTCTCTCTCTTATGATGTCTTTTGTTTTTCTTTTCTGTGTCATTACTCTGCATCGGTGAACGCTTCTTCTTCTTCTTCTTCTTCTTCTTCTTCTTCTTCTTCTTCTTCTTCTTCTTCTATCTCTATCATGGCTATATCTGTAACTAACTCTCTCTCTCTCTCTCCAGTCCCCTATGCCTCACTGGCATCTATATCTCTATGTCTCTCTCTCTCCCCACCCCTTTCATGCTAATGGTTTATCTCTAACCATAAAGAGAGAGACAGACAGAGACACTTCTACACCTCTCATCTCTTCCGTACGAGTAAAAAGAAACAAGAAAAAAAAAAAAGAAAATGCGTAAATGCGAATGAGCATTTTTTCTTACAATCTCTCTATCTTCCTTTTTCTTCCTAGAGGCTTTAATGTCCATGATAACTGCTGACTCCATCATGCATCGCCACGCTCCCTCTTCTGCAGTTGCCCGCTCGTCCACTAGCGCGTGCTGAAGACAGAGGGATGATTGATGCATCGGCCAACCCCCGGGTTCTGCATTCGAGCGGTGCGCTGAAGACATCCGTTTCTTGATGGGGGTGTTGGAGCGAATGACTGAATACATATCGCGGGCTACCCAGGCCGGGGTCCTTGTGGGGGAGTTATGGCAGAGTTTGGCGCTGGGGAATATCCCATGTTGTAAGCATCTGATGATGTTGTAAACGTCTGATGATGTAAAGAACTGATGTTATGAACAGTTCGCGATGTTAAGGAGCAATGTTATAAACGTTTGATGTTGTAAAGAACCAGTGTTATAAACGTTTCATAATGAACAGAACCAATGTTATAAACGTTTGATAACGTAAAGAACCAATGTTATGAATATCTGATATATAAGGAAACGGTGTTATAAACATTTGATAATATAAAAAATAATGATATGAACATTTTTTGATGTAAAGAATCGATATTATAAACATTTGGTGCTGGAAAGAACCAATGTTATAAACATTTGATATTGTAAAGAACCATTGTTATAAACATTTGATATTATAAAGAACCAATGTTATAGACTGTTCATGATGTAAAGTACCAATGTTATAAACATTTGATGCTAGAAAGAATACCAAAGGTGTAAACATTTGATGTTGAAAAGAACACCAATGTTATAATGAACATTTGATGCTGGAAAGAACAACAATATTATAAACATCTGTTGCTGGAAAGAACCAATTGTATAAACTTTTGTTACTATGAAGAACCAAAGTAAAGAACATTTGATTTAACACAGAACTAGATTCGTGAATGTTTAATGCTACAAAGAACGAAAGTCTTAAACATCTAATGGGTGGAAAGAACCAGTGATATAAACATTTTTTGTGAGAAAGAACTTCAGTTCTAAATCTACATTTGATGTTACAAAGAGCCAAAGTCATAAACATTTGATGTTACAAAAAGTATAAAGTCATAAACATTTGATGTTACAAAGAACCAAAGTCATAAACATTTGATGTTACAAAAAGTATAAAGTCACAAACATTTGATGTTACAAAGAGCCAAAGTCATAAACATTTGATGTTACAAAAAAATATAAAGTTATAAACATTTCATGTTACAAAGAACCAAAGTCATAAACATTTGGTGCTGGGAGGAAACAAAATATATAAACATTTGGCGCTGGAAGGGACCAAAACATCAAAACATTTAGTGCTGGAGAGAAAAAAAACATCAAACATTTGGTGTCAGAAAGAACCCAAACATCTAAACATTTAGTGCTGGACAGAACTAAAAACTAATTTGCCGCTGGAAGGAAGGAACAAAAACACCCAAACATCTGGCGATGAAAAGGTACCAAAACATCTAAACATTTAGGACTGGAGCGAAACAAACACCCAAACATTTGGTGCTGGAAGGAACCACAAGCATCTAAACATCTAGCACTGGAAAGAGCCAGCGACCGGGCCGCACGAATCAAATCCTTAATGCTAATCGAGGCACACACACACACACACACACAAAAAAAAAAGAAACGCGAATAAAAAACCTGAGTTTCATGTCGAATAAAACACGCGAACCTCCGCTGGGCCATGACCTCATGACACGGAACACCGCAGCAGCAGCAGCAGAGGCAGCAGCGGGAGCAGGAGCAACAGCAGGAGCTGTTGTTATTCCGCCTCGCTCATCGCCACATCGGAGGCTCGGCTCAAAACAGCTGGATCTCCTGGGTTTTTTTTTATATATCCTTTGCTATGTCAATTTTTCTTTTCTCTCCTTCAACACCTCTCCCTTGCAGATGCGATCTCACTCACTCCCTCCCTCTCTCACTCACTCACTCACTGTCTCCAGCTTCTTTCTCTTCTCCCTCACCAACAGTTGTTCGCTCGTCTTCTCTTCTCTTCTCTTCTCCCTCACTGACTGTCTTCACCCTCACGTCTCTTCTCCCTCACGATTTCCCGCTACACCGCCATCTCCCTCACAGTAGCCCCTTTCAACCGTCTCCACCACCACACCCTCCCTCATACACACACACACACACACACACACATGTTCATTCCTGCATGCAAGCACAGCCACTAACATTCACACATAATGTGCAAGAGATGGGGCCCAGTGAGTGCAATATCCTCTCCCTAATATCCAAAATATAGTTTGCTTTGCTCATGACCCTCTTTATATGCTTTGCTGACAATAAGTTTTATTTGAAATTAACTCCAAGGCCCTTTTCACAACATCACTCTTGTGACTCATCTCTAGTAAGATGACTGTGCTGTAATGTGTAAGCTTTCTTTTTTGTCTTCAGTATGTTATCCATTTGTCTGACCACTGCTGCCTTTTGTTTCATATGTCTCCAGTATTTTTATCTCCTTGTTACTCTGTGTATGTGGGTATGTCTATGTGTATGAGAGTTAGAATATGATAATATCTCTTCTTCAAATGGCCTCTGTTTCTCTTGAACTGGAGTGGCACCCTAACATTATTAAAATAAAAGGTTTTACATATATAATGTTTTCATCTGAAGCATTTTCATTCATTTTATAACTTTCAAGATTATTTTTTATGAATTCAGTCTCTTGAAATTTTAAGTCTTTTAACTATGTATCTAGAATTAAACTTGTGAAACATGCCATAAAGTTCTATTGTAAGATAGATTGGCTTGGTATTCATATCTTGAAGCTTTACCTCTTAGCATAAATCTGCCAGCTAATGCAAATTTGTACACCACAAAAATATATACCAAACATACATTTAGGTGCATGTGTGTTTGCATGACTGCATGCTCTTGTAGGTAAAAACATCAGTAATGCATATTTTGTATTGCTTGTTCATACAGATTATAGATTGTCTAAAATTATTCCTTAATATACCCTTCACATACCCTGGTTCAGTCAAATGACAGCACATCGACCCCAGTATACAACATCGTTCCATACATTGTTCCATTTCACTCTATTCTGTGCATGCCTTTCACCCTCCTGCATGTGTAGGCCTCGAGCACTCAAATCCCTTTCACTCCATTCTTCCACCTCCAATTTGGTCTCCCGCTTCTCCTTGTTCCCTCCACCTCAGACACATATATCCCCTTTGTCAACCTTTCCTCACTCGTTCGTTCCATATATATATATATATATATATATATATATATACAGAGAGAGAGAGAGAGAGAGAGAGAGAGATGTTGATCACGCTAGTCCGTGATGATAGTTATGAAGGTGAAATCGCACTTCAGTAGGAGTTAAAATTGTTTCATTTAACGTAAAATTCATTTCAAAACATGTGGCACAGCATGTTTCACGGAGACAATCCACCTCATCAGGTGCCAATAATTGTTAAAGTTAATTCAATCCCAATATCACAACAGGAGTACCTCTTGGTGTCTACCCCTCATTGACAACACACTGGCCTGACCGGCAGTGACCGTTAAGGGGAGAGTGGGATGGGAGGCGGGAGGGGAGAAGTGGCATGTGGTAAGAGGGTACTGAGTTGGGGGAGTTTTCCTGGGTAGCTAGATGCGTTTTGGACTAATTCCTTACGTTTTGGTTTCCTGATAATTCTTTCATAATAATTTGGTTGATAATAGGATGGGCTTTAAAGTTGCTTAGAGACAAATTAAAGTTCTTAGCATTAGCAGGTAAGACAGATTCAATGACGTTACGGGTATCATAATCAACAGAGGGGTATAAAACAACTGGATTTTTAAGGTCTACTCGGTGATCGTTTTCATGACAAGTGCTTAGCGATCGCATTTTTGTGGTCACCCCTGCATACTGAGTGACGGTGCCAATAGCATCTCTCAATTACAGTTTTTTCCGGTCTGGTCAACGTATCTATCTTTACATGCCTTACATCTGACGGCGTAAACACCCCAATTGTTGGATGTTTGGCCTGCTTTTAATTAAGGTCTTACTGACAGTGTTATTGCACTGTTAGGCAACATCACAAGCACTGTTTCTCAGTACCAGTCTTACATTAGCTAAGCTGGGAGAACAGGACAAAACTAAGCATTTAGACATATCATCACTGATCACATTTCTGTTACTATATGCATAAAATGTCCTCCTAGCTTTCCAGTAAGTCTTGTTCACAAACCATTTAGGATAACATAAATGCTCAAAGATACGTCTGATGTAATTACATTCGTCTACCAGGTTTATGAGATCACATATCACATAGACATAACTACAGACATTTTTACAAAAGAATAATGTACGGCAAATTAATAATTATAGCTCTCAGAGTTGGTAGGCTTCCTTTAGGTCTTAGAAAACAAATGATCAGATTCCCTAGCTATCAATACATCAGGAAACGGAAGTTTGCCTTCTTTTTCCTAATCAATCTTGAATTTTATGGTGAATGCATCACAGTCCGGAAAGCTAACCACTACACTACGGAGGTGTATCACTTGCCCGTGACCTCAATTATGTATAGAAATCTAACCGAGCTTTGAGGCTCTCACAGTAGGACACCTTCTCTGAGACGAGTTTGGAACGGCATCAACAAGAAGCAATCTACGTTGAGCCCTCATTTGTCTGACAGATCCGCCTATTGCTTCGTTTTTTTTTTTTTGTTTTGTTTTCAGAAAAGCTTAATGAAATTACAGTTCTGCATGATGAGTGTAAATCTTCCGAGGCGGGTGTGTGTGTGTGTGTGTGTGTGTGTGTGTGTGTGTGTGTGTGTGTGTGTGTGTGTGTGTGTGTGTGCTCAGTAGAATACTGAAGGTTGACTTCACGACATCCTGGTAGAGTGTAGTGGGCTGACCTTATGACACCCTGGTAGAATGTAGAGGGTTGACCTCACGACATCCTGGTAGAGTGTAGAAGGCTGACCTTATGATAACCTGACGGAATGTCGAGGGCCGACCTTATGACATCCCAGTATAGAGTAAGGGGGTTGGCTTTATGACACCCTAGTGCCAGTGTAGAGGGACAAACCTTATGACACCCTGGCCAGGACGGACGGATGGAGGCAGGTGGGACCTGTACGATCAGTCATCTGGCAGGAAATTCCCTTTATGCCCCATGTCTCTGTGTCAAAATTAATTATCAGCTTTAGGTGCGAGAGGGAGAGAAACCTCTCTCTCTCTCTCTCTCTCTCTCTCTCTCTCTCTCTCTCTCTCTCACACACACACACACACACACACAAACACACTTTAAATGCCCCTCGTTCCTTAATTTATATCACCTGGAAATACAGACGTTACAGTGATGGATAGGGACGCCCTGGCGTTATTAGCAAGACATTATGGTGGAGCAGGGGAGGGGTGAGGGGGGGGATGGGGTGGGGGAGGGAGGGGAGAGGAGGGGAAGGGGAGGGGAGGGGGGAAGAAACAGACGTGGGTGGGGGAGGAGAGGGGAGATGGGGGGGGGGATATGCACCTTCTTACCAGGGCCAAGGTAGAGAGAGATCAGTATCTCAGATACTAACTCATGCTACACCCGGAATTAGAGGTTGAGAGAGAGAGAGAGAGAGAGAGAGAGAGAATATATATAAAGTTTGAGGTGATGTTGAGTCATAATCTAAGGAGCGACACGATCCCAGGAGGAGGTTGGGGGGAACAGTGGTACTGGGGAATCAAATAGCCTGTATCACACCACAAGTCACTGATATCTCGGGTCAGTGATATAACAGGTCATTGATAACACAGTTCAACTATAAAACAGATCAATAACAACACGGGTCAATGATAAGACAGGCCTATGATAACGCTAGCCAGTGATGACATATTTCAGTAGTAATACAAGCCAATGATAACACAAGTTAACAATAACACAGGTTATTATTAACAGAAGTCGTCAATAACACATGTCAATAGCAATACGGGTCAGTGACAACACAGGCTAATGATAACACAAGGCATAACAACACAGGCCACTGACAGCATATGTCAACGATAACATAGGTCAATAACAGCACGGGTCAATAATAACCCACAGTCACGGTCTAAATTATTCCGTCACGTCTGCGGGTATGATAAGAGAGGATGGACCCCGCTGTGGCCACTGTTATCAGTCTCGTTAGCTCTTATCATTTATTGGTGGGAGGATGGGCCAGGTGGACGGGCAGGCCAGGTGGATGGGTGGGCGAGGTGGCCGGATGGGCCAGGTGGGCGGGTGAGCCGGGTGGACGGGTGGGCCGGGCGGACGGGCGGGTCAGGTGGACGGGAGGGCCAGGTCCGATGGGAGTGGCGCTAACTACACTACACTGATGTATGCAGGGGAGGTGTGGAGGCTGGTCACCCCTCCCACCTCCCATAACCTCTCTCCACCTCCTCCTCTTCGTGTCATTCCTCTCCCCTCTCCTTCCTTCCCGCAGTTCTTTCTTTTTTCTTCATTCCTTCGTTTTCTTTTTTATTTCTCATATATTTTCTTTTATATCTAGCATTCTTTTCAATCTTTTTACTGTCATTATCGTCATCATTATTATCATTATTATCATTATTATTATCATTATTTGTTATTATTATTATTATTATTATTATTATTATTATTATTATTATTGTTTTTAGTATGAATTGTTATTATTATTATTATTGATATTGTTTTTATGTTATTTTTAATGTTATTGTTCTTATTTCCATTATTGCTATGAAAATAAATACTATATTGTATATCTGTATTTGTATATACTTTTTTTTGTGTGTACAAGTGTGTGTGTGTGTTTGTGTGTGTGTGGCATCTTGTTATGTACTACTGTAGTTCAGGGGTCAAGTGTAATTCTCTGATTACCACAAATAGAGGAATGCAGTAAGACAACTTCATAGATAACCATGTCTCTCTTGTGTCTGTCTGTTGTTAAAAAGAGAATGTAGTTCTTTGTGAATGGATAATTGTTGAGAGATCTCCATAAATTAACATTGCACAGACATTGATCAGAGAAGGATCATGAGAGACATATAACAAATGAACATTATGCACATTGATGGTAGGACATTCATAATCTGATTATGTGTTTCTATCAGATATGCCATTGCATAATGTAATGCAGAATGGCCCATGCATATATATATATATATATATATATATGCACACATATTTTTTCTGCAGAGCTTATGACTAGTTAAACACAAATTGGAGGCTGCATATACTTGACCTAATGAAAGCTCAGCACTTGCAAAGCTTACCCCTGCAAGGATGAGAGCTTTTGCAGCCCTTTATGAAATAGGACTTGCATAAATATATAAGGTACATACATAGAAGTTTGTGTCAAGTAATCCCATATTGATTAACTGGTATGTTACTGTAATGCTTCAGACAGAGATAATATTAAATATATATATCATTTAGACACATGTCTTCCTTTTGAATTGTGGGCATTATTGATCACTTAAAAGACGTTAGTAACTGTATCTCAAGATATAAAAGCATATTCATATGCTTAGTTAGCAAGTTTAAAGAATATTTTTCCTATTGTTCATATTGAACTCAACATTTTAAAGTACTAATAGGATGAACAGACTGTTTTTCAAAGTTTATCGTACTTACAGTATAACTCTACAAATAATATCATATGTAAATAAACTATTATTAAACATTTCATACTGGACTCTGTTGTGTTGCTTGACATAGAATTTACAATGTAGAGATGTTAAATAGCTACTAATTAAGGTATAATTTAGAAAGCAGCAGCATCAGCATGAAATTTAGAAATGTAGTGTCTGAAAAATGTGCATGTTATTTTGTATAAGTTCATGTGCCTCTATTAACAGGCAGCTCACAACAATCAAAAGACATGAGTCTCATAGATCAGAGATACCTGTAAGTCACAAAGTACTCAAAGTGCATAATTGCTGAAAACATTCAGCAAAGTTGTTCTTGTACTTCTTATCTTAGGAGCCCACATGTTAGTGAGTGTATGTGTAGCACTGAATAAATTTTTAAGTAAGTGATTTCACATAATTGGAGTACGTCTAAAGTAGAACTACATTTTCAGTGACCAGTGACTTAAAAGTTTCTCTTGTGGTATCCTCTTTAAAAAGACATGTAGATGAAAATATCACTAAGAGATGACTCAGAATATGATAGCTTCTAACTAATGTTACACATATTGTTTAGTGGAGAATGTGTGAACCTGATAGCTTCTAACTAGTGTTACGCAAACTGGTTAGTGGAGAATGTCGTGTGTACTTTTTTAGCTGAACTAGATTTGGGATTAACTTTTATTTTTGTTACTTTTCTACATTGATAATGTACTTTCTTATAATGTAAAGTACATTATCTTTATAAAACTATTGTTATTCCAAAGAAAGCTGCTGTTTGAAAGTTGAAATAATACCCAAAAACACTGATGTTATGATATAGCAGACTGCCTCCTGATTTTAGAAAGTATTGCAACTTTACATTTTTCATTTTGATACCAAAAATATACCTATAATATTGTAAATTCACTTTTTCAGAACTTTTTTTATCATGTTTTATTTGCCCACTTTACAGAGCAAGATGTATTGTGTGGGTAACCATAAAGCATGGTTGATATATAATTGGTTGCTTAGTAAGTTGCTAGCTTTCATAAAAACAATTTATTAATGTCATATTATTGAACTGCGTTAAGTTGTAGACGTGTTGTAAATGAGTTTTGTTTTGATACTGACTTGTCAAAGGTTTATCTCTTTTGGTGAAAAAACTATTCTAAGACTTAAATTTATTTAAGTCAGAAGAATTATTGACTGACCTTGGCAGGTGTTTTACTGATAGGGAACAAGTAAATCAGCCACTTGAGGTAGATGGGTCAATCACACTTTTCATGTCATGGTTAATCATCATGTAGGAATTAATGAAACAAATAATAGAAAGTTTATCTTAACTCTCACTTGTCATGCTCGGTCATGCTGTTTTGATGTACACAAGCTTGCATTGTATTTGCTTTAGTTTGCTGTAAATCTGAGTATTTTAATTGGCACACTTATACACACACACACACACACACACACACATGTTCATTCCTGCATGCAAGCACAGCCACTAACATTCACACATAATGTGCAAGAGATGGGGCCCAGTGAGTGCAATATCCTCTCCCTAATATCCAAAATATAGTTTGCTTTGCTCATGACCCTCTTTATATGCTTTGCTGACAATAAGTTTTATTTGAAATTAACTCCAAGGCCCTTTTCACAACATCACTCTTGTGACTCATCTCTAGTAAGATGACTGTGCTGTAATGTGTAAGCTTTCTTTTTTGTCTTCAGTATGTTATCCATTTGTCTGACCACTGCTGCCTTTTGTTTCATATGTCTCCAGTATTTTTATCTCCTTGTTACTCTGTGTATGTGGGTATGTCTATGTGTATGAGAGTTAGAATATGATAATATCTCTTCTTCAAATGGCCTCTGTTTCTCTTGAACTGGAGTGGCACCCTAACATTATTAAAATAAAAGGTTTTACATATATAATGTTTTCATCTGAAGCATTTTCATTCATTTTATAACTTTCAAGATTATTTTTTATGAATTCAGTCTCTTGAAATTTTAAGTCTTTTAACTATGTATCTAGAATTAAACTTGTGAAACATGCCATAAAGTTCTATTGTAAGATAGATTGGCTTGGTATTCATATCTTGAAGCTTTACCTCTTAGCATAAATCTGCCAGCTAATGCAAATTTGTACACCACAAAAATATATACCAAACATACATTTAGGTGCATGTGTGTTTGCATGACTGCATGCTCTTGTAGGTAAAAACATCAGTAATGCATATTTTGTATTGCTTGTTCATACAGATTATAGATTGTCTAAAATTATTCCTTAATATACCCTTCACATACCCTGGTTCAGTCAAATGACAGCACATCGACCCCAGTATACAACATCGTTCCATACATTGTTCCATTTCACTCTATTCTGTGCATGCCTTTCACCCTCCTGCATGTGTAGGCCTCGAGCACTCAAATCCCTTTCACTCCATTCTTCCACCTCCAATTTGGTCTCCCGCTTCTCCTTGTTCCCTCCACCTCAGACACATATATCCCCTTTGTCAACCTTTCCTCACTCGTTCGTTCCATATATATATATATATATATATATATATATATACAGAGAGAGAGAGAGAGAGAGAGAGAGAGATGTTGATCACGCTAGTCCGTGATGATAGTTATGAAGGTGAAATCGCACTTCAGTAGGAGTTAAAATTGTTTCATTTAACGTAAAATTCATTTCAAAACATGTGGCACAGCATGTTTCACGGAGACAATCCACCTCATCAGGTGCCAATAATTGTTAAAGTTAATTCAATCCCAATATCACAACAGGAGTACCTCTTGGTGTCTACCCCTCATTGACAACACACTGGCCTGACCGGCAGTGACCGTTAAGGGGAGAGTGGGATGGGAGGCGGGAGGGGAGAAGTGGCATGTGGTAAGAGGGTACTGAGTTGGGGGAGTTTTCCTGGGTAGCTAGATGCGTTTTGGACTAATTCCTTACGTTTTGGTTTCCTGATAATTCTTTCATAATAATTTGGTTGATAATAGGATGGGCTTTAAAGTTGCTTAGAGACAAATTAAAGTTCTTAGCATTAGCAGGTAAGACAGATTCAATGACGTTACGGGTATCATAATCAACAGAGGGGTATAAAACAACTGGATTTTTAAGGTCTACTCGGTGATCGTTTTCATGACAAGTGCTTAGCGATCGCATTTTTGTGGTCACCCCTGCATACTGAGTGACGGTGCCAATAGCATCTCTCAATTACAGTTTTTTCCGGTCTGGTCAACGTATCTATCTTTACATGCCTTACATCTGACGGCGTAAACACCCCAATTGTTGGATGTTTGGCCTGCTTTTAATTAAGGTCTTACTGACAGTGTTATTGCACTGTTAGGCAACATCACAAGCACTGTTTCTCAGTACCAGTCTTACATTAGCTAAGCTGGGAGAACAGGACAAAACTAAGCATTTAGACATATCATCACTGATCACATTTCTGTTACTATATGCATAAAATGTCCTCCTAGCTTTCCAGTAAGTCTTGTTCACAAACCATTTAGGATAACATAAATGCTCAAAGATACGTCTGATGTAATTACATTCGTCTACCAGGTTTATGAGATCACATATCACATAGACATAACTACAGACATTTTTACAAAAGAATAATGTACGGCAAATTAATAATTATAGCTCTCAGAGTTGGTAGGCTTCCTTTAGGTCTTAGAAAACAAATGATCAGATTCCCTAGCTATCAATACATCAGGAAACGGAAGTTTGCCTTCTTTTTCCTAATCAATCTTGAATTTTATGGTGAATGCATCACAGTCCGGAAAGCTAACCACTACACTACGGAGGTGTATCACTTGCCCGTGACCTCAATTATGTATAGAAATCTAACCGAGCTTTGAGGCTCTCACAGTAGGACACCTTCTCTGAGACGAGTTTGGAACGGCATCAACAAGAAGCAATCTACGTTGAGCCCTCATTTGTCTGACAGATCCGCCTATTGCTTCGTTTTTTTTTTTTTGTTTTGTTTTCAGAAAAGCTTAATGAAATTACAGTTCTGCATGATGAGTGTAAATCTTCCGAGGCGGGTGTGTGTGTGTGTGTGTGTGTGTGTGTGTGTGTGTGTGTGTGTGTGTGTGTGTGTGTGTGTGTGTGCTCAGTAGAATACTGAAGGTTGACTTCACGACATCCTGGTAGAGTGTAGTGGGCTGACCTTATGACACCCTGGTAGAATGTAGAGGGTTGACCTCACGACATCCTGGTAGAGTGTAGAAGGCTGACCTTATGATAACCTGACGGAATGTCGAGGGCCGACCTTATGACATCCCAGTATAGAGTAAGGGGGTTGGCTTTATGACACCCTAGTGCCAGTGTAGAGGGACAAACCTTATGACACCCTGGCCAGGACGGACGGATGGAGGCAGGTGGGACCTGTACGATCAGTCATCTGGCAGGAAATTCCCTTTATGCCCCATGTCTCTGTGTCAAAATTAATTATCAGCTTTAGGTGCGAGAGGGAGAGAAACCTCTCTCTCTCTCTCTCTCTCTCTCTCTCTCTCTCTCTCTCTCTCTCACACACACACACACACACACACAAACACACACAC
>JAYMFT010109565.1:0-13549 GCA_038088735.1 Panulirus argus | reverse complement strand
ATATATATATATATATATATATATGCCAGAGAATTATACTTTCTTTGGCGAGGTTCCAAGTTAAGGACAGTCAAGACGAACGAATCTTAGCTTGGAGGTAAGACGTAAGGTTGGCATACAGTGTATGTTAAGCACCATCCTGATTTGAAGCAGTGGAATCATACCTAAGCTCTTGTGTGCATCACCTACACCATAAGAATATGTAGCAACATTGGCGTTTTGAAAGGAGCTGCCTATTGTGTTAACTTGGCTGCCTGGCTGGTGAGCACGTCAAGGGAAAGGTTGGTGAACTGTGGCGTCTGGTGTGTGTGGAGCAGGAGTTGTGGACACAGCCTCCCAGGAAGAGAGCACAAACACCCCACACCACACTCGGCCACTGATGGCGGCCTCGATAAGGTAGCGAAGGCGCAGCTTGACGTGAGGGATGACGCACTGGCCCATGAGCCTGGTAGTCTCGTCATGCAGTATCATGCCGCAGATCACGACGGCCGTGGGGTTGAGTAGGCGCCTGCCTTCCCTCGCGAGGAATGGGACTCCCGACGAGTGTGGTCATGGGATTCACCTCCAGCACTGCTTATCAGACTTTAGGCCTCCACGTCCCATAATTTATGCACTTATTCATTACGACATCCATGAGGATATTTTTTACTTCTTGCAACCTCAGGAACCTTAGTGTAATTAACTGTAGCCTTCATGCTCCGTAAGACGCCTTACAGACCGCTCCACTGTTCATGTACATGTACGCTAACCCAAATAATTATATTTATCACCGTGGTGAAGTGGTTAGCGTTACTCACCAAGAGACAGCGCCCAGGGTCGAACCCACATAGGCTTCATTCCTGGTCGAGGCATTCGGCATACACCCAACCCAAGTGTTCATCCTTCCCTCGGGGATGGTCGATAAATGGATATCTAGCTTCGGTGTGTATATGCATACATAAATAGGAGTAAAGACATGGCATATACGTATATTAAAAAAGGTTTAGGGACGTGGGCAACACGCGTATAAAACTTGCCGTAACATACGAATAACAATCACACAAACGCAAGTGCTGACCCAGCCTGTTCTATCTGTGTTCTGAATACATGAGGCCCTCAGCCCTTCCCTGTCACTCGACTCGTGTGTCACTGTGCTGTCTATATGTGGGTACTGACCTAGTAATGTGTGCGTCTGTACTGAATACTCAAGGCCCTAAGTCCACCCTTGTGACGTAATTTGTATATTGCTCTACTGTCCATGTATATTGGTTCTGACCCATCCTGCCCTGTGCTTTGAGTACATGAAGCACTCAGCCCACACCTGTTAATTGCATCGTATTCACCCATATTTGTATGTAACAATGCGCTGAAGTATGACGAGTACCTGCAATGTCCCGCCCACGCAGCAACATGTGGCGGCGGTAATTCAAGTGATTAAACAAAAACTAACTCCATCTTCTACCATCATCGACCTAAGTAATCTAGAAAATTTGATAATCCAAAAGAATTTTCCAGCGTCAAGGGAAGAGGCAGTGTTTGGAAGGGACCGTACGGGAGGATAGATGATGCAAGCCTCGCAAACACTGACAGAATTAACTTTATTTAGCCAAGTTACTGGTGGAGAAGTTAGACCTTAGACTGACCCTAGTAAGACCACCTGTCATGGTCCAGCTGTGAACATGAGTCAAAGGAATGAACACGATTATTTCAGATTGATTACAATTCTAACATAGTATTGCTGAGTTAATGATTACAACTCGAACACAGTTGGGCAGTTATTGGTCGGACATTTACGGCTCCTGGCACAGCTCGAGGTAAGGGTTAACGTCACTTAGATGGTTCACATCCAGGAGGACCGAACATAGCGAGTGATGGCATCCTGTAGTTGCTGATGAACGCAAACACAAGTGAGAATTCACCTGACAAAGTCATATCAGAGTTGAGAAGCGATGAAAAAGAAAAAAATGTATGACCGAACTCTAACACGATCCAAGAACTGGTTACCAGACATTGAGGTCTGGGACGCAACGTAGCCACACGGGCTTCGGTTCACATTTTGAAAGAGTTGAGGATTGACTTGAGTAATTTCAGGAACCACCTGGAGTCCACAAGAACTCTACTCTGACCACTTCCCATTTCTGATCCACCCAACCCACATAGCCACCAGGGAAACAATAGCTCTTGACGAGAACGCGAGAGGAACCGTGCACATCGTGCCGGATGAGCGAACGTGCAGGGGGCAGGATTCTGCCAGACTAGCTAACTTGCTACTTGTATTTCTGAGGAACATCGATGCGAGCTCCCAGACCCGCAGGACCATCCGGTACGTATGGGGGATGATTAATGTTCCCTGGTACAAACAACAGAGGATGGCCTACATCCACTCTCTCCGTAACTCAGGCTTGTGGTAACAGGTGATTTCCACGTTAGTTATTGTTCGAATCGTATTATTAACCTCACATATGATGCCCGTGAGACTAGGACTGAGATGACCGTTCCCAACGTTATATATTTTAAGCCAGATGATATTTTCAGCACGTGTGGCATCAGCCTCGCGAGAAATCAGTCTTGTATTTAATATTTACGTCCGAAAATGGCTATGTTAGAAAGTGTGATGAGCGACCTCGCTCACCGTGCCGGCCGGGGCGCCCCAACAGGAGCTCTGACACTAACGGGTCTCTCCACAAGTTCGGTGACCTTAATGAAGATTCTCCTTCATTCACACCAGCCACTCAGTGTCAGTCGACGATGGGGGGGGGGGGCCTCCCTGCCGCTCCTCCTCAGCCACGGCCGTACCTGCGGGTATGCCAGCGGAGGGAAGGGGGTGGGAGGGTGTGGTACCCGCCCTCCCAACATCACGGTCACGGCTTCAGCAGCCTGGTGTCGCTCACCCCCAACCCCCCAGCTTGGCTTTCTCTTCCCCGCCTTCACACCGGCCATGTTGGCTTCCTGTGGAGGGTTCGGCGTTTGTGTGGGTTATGATCACGTCACCGGAATGGCAAATGGGACAGGTTAGTCGTGAGTGTGGAGTGTGTGAATCGTGCAGGGAGGGTGTACAGGAGAGGGGTACACAGAAACATCCGGGGTCCCGCTAATTACCGAAGAGATATAACCACTAATATATAATTACCATAGATAGCCACACCGACTGAATCGCCTCCAGACAACGCCTAAATTAATTATCTAATTACATATAAAGTTAAAAGTCGTATACCTCATTGCTGAATACCAGGTTGGTCAGAGTTAGTGTGCTGGAAGGGAAGGTTTGGCGGCGGACCGATGAAGAAAGTTGCATGAAGAAGAGCTGTCCAGCGCGGACCGGGTCTGCAAGATTACATAAGGGTGTGCGTGCGTGCGTCTGATGGCCTGGCTGCGGGAACAGCCTCATCCCAACCAACCAGTGTCAACAGTAATTTTCCGCCTACATGGTTTTCAACCTTTCGCTTCAGTGAACGCAACAAGCCGTTTATTATCTTTTATCATTATCATCATTATTATTATCATTATTATCATTATCATAAGGCGGGTCGTTGTAGCGGAGAAGCGGTGGGTCAGGTCTCCCCTCCTCCTGGCCGGCCATGGCTGCCGTGCTGTGGGTGAGTCATGCTGCCCTTCACAGCTCAGTGCTCAAGGCCGCGCTGTTCCCGTTCTCCCTCACTCCCACGCCCTTCATCACCCACACGCCGCCTTCCTCTTGCACAAACACACACACAAACAACCTGTCGGGACGCCCTTCATACATACACACACACACTCTCACACACACACACAAACACACACACCTGGGTGTAGTTCATACCGAGTCGCCTTGCTGTCTGCGCGTCATGACCACCACTGTTATTAAAATAATTTAGTCTCCAACTTTCAGAGCCGTAATGTTCCCCGCTCACGTGAACACCCGTGTGAAGTATATAGACAGTGGCCACGTTCCAGGCCGTGCGTTATCACGGACAAGGACGACCTAGCTGTACCGCACTAACCTACATACTAAACAAGCCTCACACACCAACGGCATCCATTCTGCGCCCACAACCTAGTATATATATATATATATATATATATATATATATATACTGAAGTTATTAATTAATGCATGGCTTATACCCAGCGTCTGTGACCTGGAGGAAATGCTTGCAGTGAAATGAGGAGACTGTGACCACGGAGGACGGTGCTGGCCAGCCGGGAGGAAGCCCTACCGGTGGTACTCCCTGTCCCAATACCAGCCCTCCAACCTGTTGCCATACTGAAGTCTTCCCTCCCTCCGTACCAAAAGCCAGCCCTAAACCTGTTACCCACTCACGAAACTTCCCTCCCTCCCTCCCTCCAACCCTCCAACCCTCACTGGAGCCCTCCAACCTGTTACATCACCCGAGTCCGCCCACCTCCTGGCTCTTTAGTCTTATTACCTCACCTGTGGAACCGACTCTCCTACCTCGTCAGCTCTAGTCATACTTTTCACAAAACTGTCTCATGCGAACGATGAGCATGCACCAGGTGAGTTGGTCTTATACGAATGGTGAGTATGCACCATGTGAGTAGGTCTTGTGCGAACGGTGAGTGTGCACCAGGTGAGTAAGTCATGCGAACGGTGAGTAGGTCTTATGCGAACGGTGAGTATGCACCAGGTGAGTAGGTCTTGTACGAACGGTGAGTTTGCACCAGGTGAGTAGGTCTTATACGAACGGTGAGTATACACCAGGTGAGTAGGTCTTATACGAACGGTGAGTATGCACCAGGTGAGTAGGTCTTATACGAACGGTGATTATACACCAGGTGAGTAGGTCTTATACGAACGGTGAGTATGCACCAGGTGAGTAGGTCTTGTCCGAACGGTGAGTTTCCACCAGGTGAGTAGGTCTTATACGAACGGTGAGTAGGCACCAGATGAGTAGGTCATGCGAACGGTGAGTATGCACCAGGTGAGTAGGTCTGATGCACAGGGTGAGTATGAACCGGGTGAGTAGGAGTCACCACTTCGTAAGAGACGTGGAGTCTCACCTTCCTTGTGATAAAATCCAACCTGGAGGGGTCTTTGCATCACCTCACTTCCACCGACTCGTGTCGCTTGGAAATTCCTCCTGCTCAGTACAACCACCACTGGACACAGTCATACATATCCTGTCCCAGTTTACTCCACGTTCCAACACTAATGCATTTCCAGTTGGCTAAGTTAGTAATAACTTGAGGGTTATATTTGCACCAGTATGTATGGACCACCGCTCCACGACCCTCTGACAGAGACACGATGACCCTCCCCATACTGGCCAGACATTATGTAAATGATATTAATGATGTGTTGAAGGAATATCCTTACTTCCTTAGGCTTTAGTAAGACCCATTGTTATATTTCTGTGTACTCGCGACACTTACCAGATGCTTCTAGTAATATTGTACAGGGATACCTAGTGACAGTACTAGGATTCCGATTCCTCTGTCAAGGAATAAACTATTGAAAACTAAACTGAAAATGTGCAAGGGTTGTCAGAGAGCCGGCAGACGAGGAAGATGGTGATGTATGAGGCAGTCTGTGGACACGATGTCATCTTTATACCTCTTTGGTTACAAACTGTATCAGATATCCTGCGGGGAGGAGGTCACCTGAGGACAGTTGCAGCAAGGGAAGACTCGCTTGTTTAATAATTACATATGCTTAGCTTCGTATCCTGTGCCGATGTGAGAGCCCACGGCGGTGGAACAACGTAATATATCTGTGGTTTCATCGGTTCCTACCAATAGTATATACAGTCATATACTTGGACTTTCGCTATACTATTTTTAAAGAACATCAGAATATTGAAGCTTTTTTTCTGTAACTGTACCATTACTTGTTTGAAACATGAACTGATTCTAAAGCAAACTTGAGCGCAGTTTCCATGCAAACACTGCACACACACACACACGCACACACACACAAAAGAAGGAACAGAGAACGTGGCCAAGTGAGGATTTTTTCTCTAAAGCTCAGTCCTCTGTTCTTAACGCTACCTCGCTAACGCGGTAAATGGCGAATATGTATGAAAAAAGGTTTGAATATATATATATATATATATATATATACTTGGTGGAACACTGACGGAGTCAGGCTGCCTGCCTCATATTGAGGATCAGGAAGGATTCTCACAATGTGCTCCCACCACTAGTTAGACCACGCAAAACTGGGCGAGCTACTGCGTCACATGATCATTGTGTGGCCATCGGCAGCTCAAGGGTGGGCCGTTTTGATAACTACTGCTTTCCGTGCACTTCGAAGCTTTGGAACTCTCTACCTTCTCATATCTTTTCCAAAACCTATGACCTGGTACATTTCAAAAGACAGGTCTTTCACTTTATCTTTTCTTTTTCCGTTTCATAATTCTCTCTATATTTCAACTGGGGCCCGGCCTTGATGTGGACTTTTGTCCGTGACTTGAGCGTTCAACATAAAAGAAAAACTTTCAAAAGTAAGATTCAGCCGCTGTGATATTCACCAGGTAGACGTCTGCTCCTGCCTCTCCCCTCACCCGCACACGAGCTCCTGCCCTCCTGCCTGTTAACTCACACGGACCCGCCTTCCCTCCTTCCCGTTACCCCACCTTGGCTCTCCCTCCCTCTAGCCCTGTAACGAGCATGGATCATTTCCCCCTTCCCGTTACCTCACCTGAACCTTCCCTCCCTCTAGCTCAGTAACTAGCGCCTTGATTTACTCACGGTTAATTACGATAACCAGGGACTCAGGGTCAATAATTTGGCATCCATACTCCACACGGAACGATTTATTATCCTTTTGGCCCTTAAATATCATGAAAACTAAGTGTGGTAGTCTCATTGTATGTGATTTTCTTTCATCATTAACTGCGTTAAACTCTCTTCATAATTATTGTAATAAGCTTATGACTGAAGCACGACGCAGGTATAACAAAATTACGCAAATTGGGCTTAAGAGTCCACTTTCTCTGGGTTCCATTTCATATTGGGCTTAGAGTGCATGATAAAGCTGATGACCCAGCCAATACATCTGCCTTGAGGGATGAAGTTGATTACCCCCTAGGTCTACCTGCGAGTAGCTTTACCACCATCATTCGAAAAGAAGAGTCAACAAAATCTTTCAGACCTGGTCCATATACCAACGCAGTGTCATGCAAAAAAGACCCATATACATATGGTTCCACCAATAGGATTGGTAGACACCTCGATGTTGTCACTCGTAATGATAGTGAATAGACCAAATGTAAACTTTGCCAACAAAGTAATGCTCACACTTTGGAGCATTACATCCTTGACTGTTGTAAAATCAGCCAGTTCAGAGATGATACTTGCCAAACATTACAAGATATGTGCACAAATGTCATCCATAATGTTCTACCTCCGATACTTGAAAAGTTATCTTAAATTTGCTTATTGTAAATAGTTCTTTTCTTATTTATCTAGGTACGTAATCCGATCACTGTATTACAAACGTTGTAAACTTCTTGTAATATGCCAAATCATTCGTTGTGTTACCCAAACCGTGTTAACATTTTTTTCTCACTATGTAACCTAATAATGTATTTCAATCACTGAGGCCCAGTCCCTGGACCTTTGTGTGCTCTGTATCCTCTTTTGTGCCACCGCTCTCAGAAGGGGTAGGAGTGCTCAACAACTTAGCCGCAATTGTGGCAAAAATCAATCAAATTAACTTCCCTTGCTTCCTTAAGCCTAATATCCCGTCTGGGTTTTTCCTAGGTCACTGTAGCCATTTCCCACGTTACGCAAGTCCTCGTCGCTCCGGCCTACACAATTCGCTTGGGTCTTCCTTCTGTCACTTTAGTCCTGTTCATGTTCCTGGCCGCGGTCCTCTTTACCGACTTCACACCTCACCTTTCCTTCCCTTCCTCCACACACCTCTTCCCGCTTCCTGCTTTCCCTAAGTGATGATGGAGCCACAGACGGACACTTGCCTCACGTGATGATGGAGCCACGGGACACTTTCCCTACTTGATGATGGAGCCACAGACGGACTCTTTCCCTGCGTGATGATGGAGCCACAGGACACTTGCCCCACGTGATGGTGGGGCCACAGGAGGACACTTGCCCCGACATGATGGAGTCTGAAGATATTTATACCTCGTGAGTCACGTCTTGCCGACTGCTGTGTCAGCTGCGGCGGATCAGGTGGACGGGATCCTCTTACACCTGCCTGGCCTACGCGTCAGTTGGTCACACGTGTCATCTGTGGTCGGGACGGGCACCTTCCTCGTGTGTTACCAGCACCTCCCTACCTACTCCCAGGTCAACAGTTGTCCTCATCCCCGACATCTGCGTCTATTGCTCATCTGCCCTGCCGCCACTTCTGCTGCTGTCTTGTTCCTCCTGCCCTTCCGTCCACCTAGTGCTGCTCCCTCCCCGCTCGTCTGCGGCTGCTACATGGTGCCGCCCTCCAGTGACAGATGCGGCCGTCTAGGACCATTAGGTCGGACTCCTTCCTGCATCTCGATGAGGCTGTTGAGTGCTGCTCTATTGCCAGGTCTCGCGCGTCGCGTTAACAATTTTATGTTCAGTACTCGTTTTTAACTAAACAAGTTATTATGCTTGGGTTTGACTGCGTCAAATGTCACGAACGGTTTCGTGTAGTCAGTCTGCATCGTCCTGGTGAATGGGGTTGCAGAATCCTAATGGAAGGGGGCTGTCAAGTCCTGTAAATAGGACTGTTTAGAAGTGGTAGATGAAGTGGTCGAGTTCCGTTTGGTGAGGTCCTCAACAACTGATGAACCTCATTCACCCTCCCGTTATCTCTCTGGTAAGCTGTCGCGTGCGCGCGCCTGGACGTCGATCGTGGCGGGGCGTCTTTCCTGCAGTTAAGTATTTAACTGTGAGCGCCCAGCGCCGGCCTTGGAGCCAAGGAACCCGCCTTAGGACCTCTGGTGAGGTCTAACAGAGGCTCTACCAGTGCAGCATTTCGCAGAGCACTAATGAACATGGAGTAAAGCGAGGGGAGGGACATCGCATACGTTGTCCCCTTAACGAAAAAAAACAATTGGGGTGTGTGACCCTCCCTGTCCCCTACCGATCGACGTCCATGACACTGGGGCGTGGACTTTGGGCGAGGTCATGGGAACAACATGAGTGGTGTGACCCAGTCCAGCACACTGCCAGACACACTGGCTGCAGCAGCAGGTGCAGGAAGGTGAATAGGGCACCAGGTGTCGCCGGATTAATTATTATACTCGGAGGGTTTCCCTTCGGAGCTGATCCAGATTACTAAACTTTTCCCCATCGTTGGGTAAAGGGAATATCACACTGGGCTACATTTCCGTGGACACCGGTACAACGCATCGTGTGGAATCGCAAGGAACGTATTCTCTCCAGAGTAATCAGTGAAAAAGGCAGCAAATGAGGTGCACGGGACAGAGAAACTGCGATGTAAGTATCTAACAACTGTGTGGCTGGGAGTTTGGTTCCTAAGTATACTGTCTGCTGAATTATAGCACAGTGATAACGCACTACAGGCTCTGGTCTGATTCACCAACGGTTATTTTAATCTTCCCTCATAAAAAGGGTTTTGTTTATATTTTTCCGTAAAACACGAATCAAGTACAATACTGCACTGCTTTTTTTTTTTTTTTTTTTTTTACGAATTTGGAGTTTAAGGGACGCGCGTCGACTTCAATAAATTATAGACTATGTTTCAGTTGGTAGAACACCTGTGGACTTGCGGGTTTTAATTTCAAGTAATTTTCGCAACTTGTTCACCAAAAAACTGAATGGCAAAATAACCTCTGAAACGTTTTCTCGAGTGAGTATTTGGAATTTGTGCATATCTGCAGTCACAAAACAAATAGAGTTGGATCTGTGGCTGAATCATCAATATATTAGCGAAAGTCAAATATAAAGGAATGGAGCCATATAATACAAGGTTGTCGTTTTTATATATGGAATAGTACAATCTTCCCATGACAGTCCGACTTGGACTACAAACATGCTTGTCGCTCTCATCACCAACGATAAAAGTAGGCTTGAGCAGCATAAGTTAACAGATTAGTTGTGCAATGATATACTGTCGAGCCCCACAGACTTTTTTTATGTACACACACACACACACACACACACACACACACACACAGGCCTCCGTGGTGTAAATGATAACGCTACTGACCATAAGTCATCACGGGTCCGTCCGGGGTCGGGTGCGCATTGGTCTAGATCCTGGGAGCGACAGTCAGCCTACACCCAACACTGGTGTTCATCCTCCCTTCGGGGTTGCTTGATAAATGGGTACCTGGCTTAGGCTAGGGTTTGTGCGCAAGCGCATACACACATTGGAGTAAAGGAAGGGCACATGTATACAAGAGACGGGGCAACACTGAGTAAAACTCTTCACCCGTTCAATAGATACATAATTGCTCGCAGACGACTACATACGAGTGCAAAACTCCCTCCCCATGATGTACGAATACGTAGTTATCCAAACAACAGAGTTATCCTGGACTGTACCAGTAGAAAAGAAACTAAACTAGATTAACGAAAACGAATTCGAAGATAAATAATGGTGTTAGGTTGATCATGCAACACACCAAAAAGTAACCAGCAATGGACTTCCTCTGGCCATAACAATGGGTTGCTGTCCACATCCTTAATGTTCATTCTCTTGTCTGGGAAGTAAACACAGGGAAGCGGCGACCATGTTGGACTGAGAACATGGACTATGATGAGGGGAGCATTAAAGATAGCTTCTTGATAATTTGTACTGGTAATTAAAGGTCTTGTTCGCTGCAGCTAATGTAATACGGTACAGTTCACAGAGGGTGGATGGTAACTACGTGCGATTGGTACTATATGTCTAATTCCTGTTAGTATCTGGTAATAAACAAGTTAGGTTCCAAGCACACTATAATCTCAAACTCCAACCCCGCCCATGACTTGGGTCTCGTATGAGGAAGTGGTATACATGTCGGTAGTTACAGAGGATTAATTAATCATGTACGGAGGCTCCAGGAAGCTGGGTCATGGCGCCGGCTGTCGTGTGCTGTGTAACATAGTAGGATACTGACCTCAAACAACTGCAATATCTCTTTATGAAAAGATTATTACTGCGGCGCTGTACTAAGCATGTACTTTAACTGAGAGAATGAAGCGGTAAGTAGACTTGTATTCATTCGCACACTCGCATCGAACATTTTTCCGTATCTCCATGATCGAGAGGAAAGGCCAGATGTTAAATGAAGTTTGAAAACTGTTTTGCCTGCGACATTTGAAGCTTGCAGTAGATCACTTCACTATACATCTGGTTATAATGACAATATATTGTACTGTGCTTATGTGTGTGTAGAATGATTTTAGTTTTCCTTTCAGTGGATAATGAGTTATAGCAGAACACTGGC
Organism: Panulirus argus; assembly: GCA_038088735.1. Classification (NCBI taxonomy): domain Eukaryota; kingdom Metazoa; phylum Arthropoda; class Malacostraca; order Decapoda; family Palinuridae; genus Panulirus; species Panulirus argus. The sequence goes on along the minus strand of JAYMFT010109565.1, from coordinate 2,234 downwards.
GAAATTTGATTAGGTGTGCCGTAAGAATCTGAAAAACTGGAATCTGCGCCGTGAAATAAATATAAAACAAAGTTGATAAGCATTGCTATATATGACCACTTGCAATGCACCACAGATTTGTGCTTTTCTTCAGCATATGATTTATTAACTATTTGTCTTTTATAATTATGTTTTATCCCATCGGCAGGTAAGCTGGGTGAACGCCAAGGCTAAAACGCCTTTCGTTCCTGCATATTGAGCAACACTGTGTAAATCCGAGGCAGAAATTGGAAGCACGCAACACTAAGAAAAATCCAAGGGAGGGATTCGGCAGGTGAGGCTGACAAGGAGACTACCCTGGTATAAACACTTACCAATCAGCCAAGCTGCTCAGGGCTGCACTTAGGGGAGCGCTCAAGACGGCGCCTCCCGAGATGGACGTGTGTGACCTAAATGGTCAGTGGGGCAGACACATGCCAGCTCCCTACAGCTGCGAAGAGCTGGGCCTGGAGGAGAGAACCAAGGAAGACTTGGCACCTCTTCCCGACACGAACCACGCTATACAGCAGCTACATGCACTTCTCCCTACCAGACCAGACGTTGGTAAGTGCAGATTAAATATGGTATTCGCCTTAAAGTAAGTAAGTTTTATTAAAACACCATAATTATGTTCAGGGTAAAACGTTGCTGAATCACTTCTTTGTATTACTGTGTTGTTAAACTCATGAGGATTTGCATACGTTTGGAAACGTCTTACATTTCATAATAAACATGCCTATCTATGCTTCATCCAGCATTCCTGAGGACTGATCATCCCTTCCTGCTACGTTTTCTGAGGGCCAAGAAATTCAGAGTGGGAGATGCTTTCCTCCTCCTGTGCCGCTATTTTGAATACCGACAACGCCACCGTGAGCTGTTCCGTGGACTGAGTGTTGGGGGCGGTGGTGGTGACTGTGACGGCGGTGGGGAGACTGGCATACAGGCAGCTTTACTGGATGGCCTCCCAGGAGTGTTGGCGGAGAGAGACCCATGCGGGAGGCCAGTCATCGTCCTCTTGGCAAGCAACTGGGACCATTCCAGGTAAGTACGTTTTGTACGTTTTGATGATGGAATTATGCATACCTATACTACAGACAAGTTTTATGTTCTGTGGTTGCATGCAAAAAAAAAAAAAAAAAACGGGTTATTGTATGGGCACGATTGACGGATGAATTTACATACACATACGCATATGGATACGTGGATGTTAGTTACCAATTTCAATCTTTAACAGTGGATGCTTAACAAAAGTGAAGTTATTTAAATGAAACTAAATATCTAAAAACTTCCAATTTCCTGTAATGGAATTTGATATCTATCATCTTCGTCTCTGATATTTGCCAGAAACGGTAAACCATTCACGTACAGACTTTATTATAGACGTCATTATAATAATACAAGAAACTTCACACTAGTTGGCTGGTTAACTGGACTTGAAACGTATAGACTGTCACGGTCATTAAGGTCGTCAGCGCCAAGTAATAACCACCAGTCGCGAAAGGTGACCCAACTCGAGATGTATCATCATGCAAGCATAGTCTGGTAATACACAAATATACAGAGAGAGAGAGAGAGGGGGGGGAGGGGGTTACCGGACTCCGCCTGCAGGGTACACAATGAAAAGTCGCCTTTGGCGAGGCTGTATCACTGGAAGTACAGTCTCGTCAAAGGACTTTCCACTCCAAAGGAGTCTAGATTTCCCTTAAACGAAGTAGCGCAGCCTTGGTCTGTAAGAAGCTTAAGAAAGGCAATGGGTTACATCAGGAATCTTTCATAGAAACTGGTCTTGGGCTAATTATAAGTAAATATATATCCTTTGCTAGAGAGCAATCTCCGTGGCGAGGCTGCACCATCGACATTTGACAAAACATGTCTTGAGTACAGTGACGTTTGAGAACTCAAAGTAGTCTAACTTGTGATAACTACTGAGCGTAACCCAACTTGGAATTGCAGGAGTCTCTGGATTTTATAATGAAAATACTAATATTGTATATTGTGATTACCATATAAAGATGATTGACAAGTGCTGATGAATGGAGCCTTTTACTGTACCTTACATCTATACTCTGGGGAATATGAACATGCCTAAGCATAGTTGTCTGTCAGCACTTTTTTTTTTAATAAATATCAATATTAATTTACATTAACATTATTAGTTGTAAGTTTAGGACTAGACACCAAGACAAAAATTATATATATATATATATATATATATA